>JAVQJS010058273.1:0-22670 GCA_036024795.1 Galaxias rostratus | reverse complement strand
AAATATTGTTGTTAATATTTAAACTGAAATAAAAAGATTTAAAAAAAAAAAAAAAAAAAAAACTATATCGAAAGGTTTTTGTAGTACAAGTAGAACTTGCAGCGTAGTCTGAAGGGTTTCCGTGATCTGCCCTTCGCCATATAAAACCTCTTACTTACAGTATGTTATTGAAATCGCTAATGAATGATATTTAAGCAAACTTTAGGTAAAAAAAAAAGAAGAAGCTATATTTGAATACCTACATCATTTTGAATATTTGTGCCCATCCCTAGTAGCCACACTACTAACTGCCTGGAAGGCTGCAGCGTTAAACGGTGTGTTGCTGTGGTTCCAGGTACACTCTGCAGGCTTCAACCTTCCAGATGGCCATTCTGCTCCAGTACAACACTGAGGACCTGTACACCGTCCAGCAGCTCACTGACAGCACGCAAATCAAAACGGTATGCAAGTGCCTGGAATCCCACCCTTTCTGCTTCCTCCCGTTCATTTCCTTGACACCGCAGAGACTGTAGTTGAGATGCTAAGTTGTATATTCAGTGCTGTTCTTATTTATTTTTGCAGGACATTTTGGTTCAGGTTTTACAGATACTGTTAAAGTCCAAACTGCTGGTAAGTGACGGTAAAAAAAGGTGCACTCATTTTACATTTGCATCTTTTTATTATTCACCAGAGAACCAATCACAGCTTTGTTTTTGGGAAGAGTAAAGAATTCGTATCAATCAGAGCACAAAGTTGTTACTAAGTTCCCATTTAATATCCATTCCAGGATCCGTCTAAATGTCCCAAATTTTGTGTGAATTGTTCCGTCAGGTCCTGGAGGATGAAAATGCCAACGTGGACGAGGTGGAGTTCAAACCAGATACCCTGATAAAGCTCTTCCTGGGCTACAAGAAGTCAGTTCTCTTTTCCTTGGTGCTACGTCTCCTTTTGCTTCAGGTCTTTGAGACGTTTGAAGGTTGTGATCAGAGTGTTGAGTCTTGACTTTCTGATGCAGTAAAAAGCTGAGGGTGAACATCAATGTTCCCATGAAGACAGAACAGAAACAGGAGCAGGAGACGACACACAAGAACATTGAGGAGGACCGCAAGCTTCTCATACAGGTACATTTGTGATCTGGGTCGTTCGTGCATGATATCAAACATCTTACTCACATAAACTACATGTGTTTGTTTATGTTCAGGCTGCTATTGTGAGGATTATGAAGATGAGGAAGGTTCTGAAACACCAGCAGCTCCTGGCCGAGGTCCTTAACCAGCTCTCTTCACGTTTTAAACCTAGAGTCCCTGTCATCAAGGTGAAAAACACATTTATACCATCTTCTTGTATACTTCATGTTTATTCTTACAGATTTAACAATGACTTTTTTCCTCTCCTTTGTCCCTATTGATAGAAATGTATTGACATCTTGATAGAGAAGGAGTATCTGGAGCGAGTCGATGGCGAGAAGGACACATACAGCTACCTGGCTTAAATATTGTCTGCCTGCCCTCCTTTTTGTTTTTCTGTTTTTTTTTTTAAATGTCTGAGTAATAAAGTGTGGATCCCTTTGACTTGCGGACATGTTGTGAGTGTGATCAGAGCGAGACACACACTGGGACAATATTATGAGAACCAGAGGTGAACTCCTACCAGTGATGAAGGATTTTACATGACCTCCCTTTAGACAAGGCAAACACCAAAACCTACACTGTCATTTCAACTGACATGTCTAGGACCTTACACCCACAACTTGTTTTCAAATGTAAATACAAAACGAACTTCTAATCCTATCCCCCTTCGCGCGAGAATTTAAAGTTAGCCTTCAACCATTCTAAGGATATTTGCATTAAGGGTTACTGCATGCTACAGCCTACAAATCTGCATCATGCTGACTGATATAAGTATTTCAACTAGCAAGAACAGATCCAGGCTATGATTGAAGATGCACCAGAGTGAAAAGAAAGAAAGATGCTGTTCGTATTTATGTATGTGAAGTAAGCAACACTTTTGGAGTGTTGAAGCAAGGGTTTGGCCCAACTAACTGCTGCCCGATTCCAAATCTATGAGTACTCTCTAAAGGCAGGTTGGAAATGCACCCATGCTATTTATACTAATGTATGTTACACAGACCTATAAGAGTCTGGGCTGGAAAATTAGTGGTCAGTTAGTTGGGATCAGATGTGTCATCTATCATTACAAGGTGGAAACCATTTGTATAGTGCGGTTCATTTTCTAAATGTGTGATAAATAAAGTAAAGGTTTCTCAATGCTTGCCTCATAATACTAATTTGAACAGTAGCCTACAACCATCAGAACCCCCCCACCCCCACAACATTAATCTGCAACAATTATTTTTACATTTTATTATGCATTTGTTTTCACAATAAATTCCCTGTAAACAATACAAAAACAGCACCTTGGTAACCAGAGAGGGTAAAGTTGTCCTGGGCACGAGGAAAACCATGTTTCCAGCTGGAAAGCTATATCTACTAGAGAAAAGCAAACACTGTCCTGGAGAGCTGCCCATCATTCTCCAAAGTGCACATTTATCTAGACTAGTTGAGACAAGATGGATTTTTGATTACTGTAAGCATTTGTCTCCCCACATTCACAAAAAAACTCGTATTGGAAGTTGTATTTAGAATGGGCAGTGGCAATTCGTTTGAGAAAGACTGCAACACAAAAGGTCAAGAAGCCCTCCACAAAACCACAAGCTCGAACTTCAGCAACCCAAACTAGTAAACTGGCCACCTTGATCACCACAGCATGTCAGAACCCCCTGCCAACTTGGCTATTGATGACAGTTTAAACTAGTTGAAAAGCTAAAATATTAAGATTGAGAATGTCATCCATCAAGGAAGGCTGGTTTTATTGCTTCAAGTCAGACACAGGTTAAGAACTCTGCAGTAGTTGCGAGCACCAGTATTAACAATTACAATTGAATTGATTGTTTGCACTTCATGTAGTCAAATGATTCTGAAAATGTATTAAGAAAAGCAGTTTATATCCTCTATAAATGTTCTAAGGCTTGAACCAATGTATAGATGTAGATAAAAAGGATTTGTTTGATAGTGACGAGCACTTACCCCTTGTTATGGTTTAGTTAATCTGTATACATTCACACTGTAAAAACATTGATTTACTATACAACTCTTCCCCAGAGTATATAGTAATGTAATAGGAGAAAAGGTGATACTTTAAAAAGTTTTGTCACTGAAAATATTTACCGGCATTTTTCAGAAATACTTCAAATACAGAAAACTCAGAAAGTATATAATAGATCATAGTGTGCATCATTACACACACCAGGTTTCTAACAAAGTGACCGTTTTCAGTGATCATTCAATGTTTCAAGGCACAGCAGAAGTGGACATTCTGAGATGTTCCCAAGCATCGTATTATCAAAATAAAAAGATACCAACCAACCAACTGGGAAATCACAACAACTAGTGCACCAGTTGTCACAGAAATTGAATAACCACAGAACAGTTTGGGTTGAATCAGTTTTGTTCCAATAAGCTACTAGACCAATGTTAGACCAATCAATGGTAACTGATCTAAGATATGCCTTAAACAAAGCAGATTTACACCTTTTGTCAATGTTTTATGCTAGCTTGATCTTGGAGGACTGAAAAAATGTAGGCAGAATGTTCTTCTAACGAGTACGACAAAACTGTAAAGTAGGCATTCCTGGTTGACTTTAAGCCAGGCATGACACCTCATATAAAAATGTGTTGGAACAGTGACCAACCTCTGAATGAAAAGTTTGCCAACTGGTAAAACCTGCATGGTGTAATCACAGTACTTTTGACAGTGATCTGACATCCTACTAGATGTGTCTTGGTGTGTGCGTGTACAAATAATGTGTATACCAACGTGTACTAATACTATGCATGTGTTAATACTGCATAACTCATCTTCTACAGCAAGTGAACACACCGTTTACAAAAACAGACATAAATACAGCTTAAGAGTATTTGAATTTGGTCCCTGAAACTTGAATTCAACAACCAATTTGGAGTTGCCTAGCACTGATTGACCTGCTCCAAATATAAAAAGCAGCACCAGAGCTAATGATGAACGGCTTGTTTGGCCTTGTTTGCACTACTTTGTAATGAACAGAGGGTCAAAGACCAAAGCAACTTCGAGTTCCAGACCCCAAAGAAGGAGCTGCGTTGATAAAAAAAAAAAAGAGTGTTAGATGGCTTGAGGGTTTCCTAAAAAAAAAAAACATTACAAAAGAACAGCTAACAGGTGTTCAGCTTCAGTTTGTTTGCAAATCCTCCCAGGACCTTTCTCGTGGTCTGGCGGCAAGTCTACGTTTCCTGAAGAAAACCATGTGTGTTGGTGTCTGTAAGGCATTTAAACAGGAAGAGGTAGTGGTCCAAATCAGGCAATTTCTCCTTCCCGCTCGATGCCAACATACTTCAGAGCATCTGCCTGACTGTACCTGTTGGGTCAATTAAGGAAAGAATGGGATGCTCAGATTCTGTGTGGCTGGGTTTTAAATAGAAAAGACTAATTCAAACCTCTTCATCTGAGTACGAAGACAAACCTTTAAAGGTCAACTATTGCACTCACCTGTAGTCAAAGAAGAGCTCCTCTCCAGTCTGGATTACTCTCTTTGCAAATATCCCTATCCTATGGTCCCCGTTCACCATCATCACTGAAGGGGGAGAACGTGAGACGTCAATGAAACCACCCAGCTCTGTGGCCACCATGGCACACCCTTCTGCTAGAACATTAGTTTACATAGCATGTTTTTAACTGATAGTCCAGGTCCCCATGGGTCCTCCATGGCAGGCCAGGATATATAGACTGACCTTTTGCATAGCAGTTGGGGTTGACGGAATGGTTGGCAAAGCGGATCTTGTTGCCTTTCCTCGTGGCATCCACAACAAAGTCTAGGGTTTTTAAAAAACTCAATTACGACCTCGTCAATAGCTTTGGTTAACATAACAACATTCAATTTTTTGGAAGAAAATACAGGGTTATGCATGGCTTACCATTGTTAAGGTTAAAGAGAAAGCTGCACATGTATTTGTCATAGACCTTTCCTCTGCGATCCGCTTCATCTTGAGAGATAATCTGCAATGAGAACAGACTTAATACACAAGACAGACATTTTTCCGTAATCACCCTATACATACAGTGGATCCGGAAAGAATTCACAGGGCTTCTCTCTCTGCATATTTTGTTATGTTATATAGCCTTTTTCCAAAATGTATGAAATAATTTTTTTTGCTCGATATTGAACACACTATACACCAAATAACGTGAAAACGTTTTTTTTCTTCAAATTTATTCCAAATAAATAACTAAGAAATCACATGCAGATAGTAAAATTCACAGCATTTACCATGAAGCTCAAGATTTTGCTCAAGTGTATCCTATTTCCATTGATCAACCTTTGTACAGCACATTTGAAGTCCACCTGTGGTATGTTGAGTTGCTTGGACATGATTTGGAAAGACACAGACCTGTCTATATAAGGTCCCTCTGTTGTCAGTGCATGTCAGAGCACAAACCAAGCATGAAGTCAAAGGAATTGTCTTGAGGCCCAAATCTGGGGAAGGATTCAGACATATTCCTTCTGCTTGGAAGGTCCCAATGAACAGTGACCTTAGTGATCCATAAACGATAGAAATTTGGAATTACCAGGACTCTTCCTAGAGCTGGCCAACAGTCTAAACTGAGCGATCGGGGGAGAAGGACCTTAGTCAGGGAGGTGACCAAGAACCCAATAGTTACTCTGCCAGAGCTCCTCTGAGGAGAGAGAACCTTCCAGAAGGACAACCATCTCTGCAGCACTCCACCAATCATGCCTGTACGGTAGAGTGGCCAAATAGAAGCCACTCCTTAATAAGGCACATGGCAGCCCATCAGGAGTTTGCCAAAATGCACTTAAAGTACTCAAAGACCATGAGAAACAAAAATCTCCGATCTGATGAGACAAAGATTGAACTATTTGGTGTGAATGCCAGGTGTCAAATTTGGAGACAACCAGGCACCGCTCATCACCAGGCTAATGCCACCCCTACAGTGAAGCATGGTGGTGGCAGCCTCATGCTGTGAGGATGTTTTTCAGTGGCAGGAACTGGGAGACTGGTCAGAATAGAGGGAAAGATGAATGCAGCAATGTACAGAGACATCCTGGATGAAAACCTGCTCCAGAGCGCTCCTGACTTCAATCTGGGCTGACGGTCTATCTTTCAGCAGGAAACGCCCAAAGAACACAGCCAAGATACTACAGGAGAAGCCATCAGGCTTCTCAACCAGTGACATTAACCCCAGGGATCACATTGGTCACATGACTCTCATATGTATGCTCACTCCCTATGTACCCTTAATGCGCATCATCATATCACAACCCTATGCACATATTCATCAAGACTCCTACACTTTATATATTTGGAATATTTTGCACTCCAATTACCACTGTCCATATCCCCCATCTGTACATATGATGTATATCTTAGTTACTTTTGTTTTATTTATATTTCTGGTATGGATATTTTGGCTCTGTTCTACGTAGTTGTTGCTTGCCTTGTCATAAGAATTTCTGTGCTCAGAATGATTCTGTATTATACTGTGCATTTGACAAATAAAACACTTTGAACTTTGAGGAGTGGTTTCAGGACAACTCTGGGAATGTCCTTGAGTGGCCCAGCCACAGCCTGATTTGAATCCGATCGAAAATCTATGGAGATCTGAAAATGTCTATGTACTAACGCTTCCCATTCAACCTGATGCCGCTTGAGAGGTGCTGCAAGAGGAATGGATGAAACTGCCCCAAGATAAGTGTGCCAAGCTTGTGGCATCATATTCAAAAAGACTTGGGGTTGCAGTTGCCGCCAAAAGTGCATCCACAAAGTATTGTGCAAAGGCTGTGAATACTTACGTACATGCGATTGAGTGATACTCAGTTATTCATTTTTAATAAATTTGCCAAAATCTCCCCAAAACATTTTCCACATTGTCACTATGGTGAATTTATTCCTCAAAGAATGTATTATTTGAGGAACAAACTAAATACAATCAACTTTGAAACAAGGCTGTAAAGTGGAAAACGTGAAGCGTTGTGAATCCTATCCGGATGCACTGTACCCTGTAGACGTCATACCTCTCCACAGTACTCAGAGATGAACTCGTTTTTCTGAACAGGCTCTTTGATGAATATGCCCCACCCTGCCACATCAGACGGTGCCAGTAAGAGGTGCTAAAAGAGGAAGGAAGGAAAAAAATAACCTGCTAGAACACTTGCACCGTCTCAATTCTCAGTAATGCAAAGTTGTACATTACATTCACAATAGCAAAGCACAATGTCAATCTTTAAGCTGCATCACACGACTGTTCACAAGCGTATTAGGCAATACTTATTTTCAATAGATTCTACTTGGAAACAAAGGCTCAATTCTCTTTACACTAACATGGTGATTATATCTATGCTTTTCAAATGACTTGTATGCATCAATACTTTTTCTATTGGACCACAAAAAACATTTCTAAATACATAGGAATGTTAAACTGCCATAAAACGGAAGCCGTGTTTGCATTTTACAGCGATTGTATGATCAATGTATTTTCTTAAGATTGCTCCTCTTCTCGTTAACAATCAAGGTGCATGTTCAAACATCGGCCATGGCGCTCGTTGATACCCGGCCACTGCCTCAGTAAACACGGTTACAACACAACATTGAGTAAGCCACTAGAGGAATGTGACTTCTCGTTTAACTCCTTAAAAAGGCCTCTGATGTAGGAAGATGGACTACTTCTTTGTGTAGCATTGTTTTATCACTCATAACAGGAAAAAGTTCTCTATCTTACCTCTGACAACACACCAAATCTATGTGAAGTGGAAAATACAAGTCTATCTACCTGGCATGGAATGTTACCATCCCTACCTAATAAGATCACTCAGCTGATGAACGTCAATGAGCAATGGCCATAAACTCACGTTCACCACTGAAAACAGCATGCGAGTTGGAAGGGAAGAAAAAAGAACCTTGGAATAAACATTTAAAATATATATTTTTTTATTTTTATAAAATGCTTTTTTTTACCCCCAAATTTATTCTCTACATTGTGGGCCCTTTCAGACCTACTGGAGAGGTTGGACACAGCAGCTGGTTTGGAAGGTCCCTGCCAGCACAGGATAATTCACTTTAATCATGATTAACCATCTATCCATGTGCCCAAACCTTATCCTAACCCTAACCATTGTGTCAGTGACCTGGGATCTCTCCTTACCTTCTTGGCTCCTCTCTGAATGGAGCAGTTCTTGCAGGACACGTTCTTGCTGTCCCAGTGCTCTGCTGCTCCACAGGTGAGACAGAGGTCGGGGTCGCACTCCCTCACAGCCAGGTAGCACGGACACTGCTTGGTGTTGCACTGGGCCTTACACCTGCAGCCAGGGAAGCGGTTCTGGCCTGCCCAAGCACCAACATTAGCGACATGCATACTCTTCACACAGTACAATTGATCAAAATCACGACTATTGGTCATGCATAGTGCTATATTCGCAGTGTGAGTGTGTTTGTGGTCACGCTTACATTCTGAGCTACACTGGCAGAATTTCTCACAGAAGTTCTGCGCAGTGACACAGGGGCAGGAGGAGTCACAGGGCTGGCGTGGGTGGTCACACGGCTGGTAATTGTACACATGATTGGACGAGCCGTCTGGGAGAGCGATAAGAAAAGGGTTCACACCCAGCGGAAATAATAGCAATACATGAAAACAAAAACATTTGATTCATTTACACCAACCTGTCTTAAAAACACACCGCAATGGCAAACAAGCCGATATGTTAGCCAACAATCACTAAACCGTTGGTCTCCGTTCTTACCTTTCTTCAGCTGGATTTTTCTACAGTGTGTTGCCCACAACCTAGCAAAAAAATAAAAAATAAAAACCTTATCCACTAAACAAATACCACTAATCATATTTAATGGAGATATATTTGAAAGAGTAAAATAAGCCACATAATACCGACATGATTTGATCTATTGTAGGAAATACGGACTTAGTTGTTAGGAATGCCCACGCTCACTCAGCAGCCATTGCACCATCCACAAAGTACTCCTTCATAAGTCCATCACGACAGTCGATCATCTTTCCATGTGTACAAATGCCTGCGCCTTGTGAAGCCCCTCTGCCCACGTGTTGGGTTTACCTGTGCTTCCTTTTCTTCTTACGAGGGGGTGTGTCTTCATCTTCGGCAGGAGCGCGAGCAATAATGCTGGACTCCTTCACCCGGAACTCATACACCTGACACGCGGAACCGTAACAGATCACTAAAACAGCTTATCTTAAGAAAACATGGTTAAGAACTGTGCCAGGCAGGGCAGAGGGATAGTGGTTGGGAGCGGCACATGCCTGTCTGCAGGTCTTGGTGCCGATGAGGCGAGCGATGGCACAGTAGTTGTCGTAGTAGGTCCCTATGAGGACTCTGAAGAGAGAGGCCTCGGCGCCGCTCCAGTCCACCACCTCCGGATCACATGTCAGCTTCAGCTTCACAGGAGTCACGCACCGCGAGTTACCCTCTGTGCATTCGTTCCCATGGCCCGAAAAACAGACCAAAAAAACAAAAAGACGTGGCTTTTTAGTCAACTGCTGCTATTCATTCATGTGTGTGTGTGTGTGTGTGTGTGTGTGCGTGCGTGTTTGTGTTAGTGTGGGGGGTGCCCGGTCACCCGAGCTGCTAGTGGTTTCCTCTTTCTTGTCGTCGTCGTCGTCCTTGCCGCTCTCCCCTTCCCCCTCGTGGTCGCTGTCTGTGTCTTTGGTTTCCGAGGAGACAGTCGGGGTGCTGGGCCTGCTGTTTGGTAGTCGTCCCCGACGACGGCCAACTGGACGCTTGGAGGGAGTTTTGGCCCGCTCTGCCACAATGCTGTCGGCGTACTCGGTGTCTACCTCATCCTACACGTTCCAGGCAAAATATGACTCGTCAATGAATTGACAGAGTGGGTGAAGACATTCATATCAGTCATTCTTTCTCAGGATTTTCCTGAACATGAAAACTGGACTAACACATGACAAAAAAACAACATATTGCTCATCTTGGATTATTGCACAATGGATACAGAAGCACCACATTGTGTGTATTTGGGCGTGTCTATAAGACCACCAGGCCCGTCGGAAAGAAAAGATGTTCTGCCTCAGAAGGTCATCATGCGTTACTCTTTGCCAACGACAGCCTTCTGATGAGGTATGATAATGTACATACTCGCCTGCACTATATGCATGTAGCATTCCAAGCCACAGGGCTTACTGTCAACCAGATTCTCCATGTTCTTCCGCTTGTAGGTATTTGGAGTGGCATGGAACGCTGTTAAGGGCACAGAAAGAGGGATGGATAACATTATGAAAGCAGTGGCTGATTCAGCAAAGAATTGACTTGTGGCATACTGGTTGCAGTACGGTTACGTATGTGTGGCCAGTTAGGTATGTGTGTATGTGTAAGTGCACGTCCGTTTGCTCACACTCACGATGCAGGAAGCAGTCGTACTTGAAGCAGCGCCTGCAAAAAAGCGTATGGAAGGAGTGCAGGCTCTGTTCCCGCTGCACGGAGCGGGCGTTGGGGCCATCGATGTTAGGAGTGCACTCTGGTGGCAACGCGCCGGGCAGCTGCTGCTCCGTCAACTCCTTGTACCTGAGGACCGATTGGTGGATGAGAAATATCAAAAAGAATCGTCGTCATTGGATGCTGGCTGGAGGGAGCTTTTAGCCACCCACACACACACACACACACACACACACACTCACTCACTCACTCACTTCTCTTTGAGCTCTTCAGTAGAGCCCTTGTCAGGGAACATAGAAGAGATGGCCTCAAATATCTTATCAGAGGGAAACTTCTTAGAGCCATCACTGCTGCTTTGGCCTGAGGAATATATACAGGGGCCATGGTTTAGGCCAAATCAGTGTAAGTGTAAAGTCTATTGTTTTCACAAATCAATATTAAATGACTGCACACACACGTTATTACCCTGCTCCAGGCTGTTAAGTGCATTAAAACAATCAAATCTCAGATACATTACTTCACAAATGAAAGGAGAAAACTTGGTAGCTGGCAAAATTGGATTTGTATTTCAAATTGGGATTATCCTGTTCTTCTATACAAAAATAGAATAATGTGATTAAACCTTTTTTGTAACACAGTTGGGATGGCCTTTTCAAATATGCTCTCAATGCTTTGCTATTGCCAAACATATAGGCCCAGTTTTAACCACATGGAACCAAACCCTTTGGAACAGGAGATTTCGGTCGCTGTGCTAAGAAAAAACAACTTTTTATTTTATTTATTTTTTACACACCACCATTTCATTAAATGTATTGAGTTTTATGACCAAAGTCTGGCACAATTGTCTTACTTTCAGTATTGATTATAGCCTCCTTGTGGTTATCCTCTTTCCCAACACAAAGCTCCATCTTTTCCAACTTGAACTCCGGCTCTTCATCTTCATCATCGTCTTCATTGTCACTGTACTGTGTCAGGGCGCTAACCAGCTCCACAAAGATCTCATCATTGATAAAGCCACACTCTGATAGAAAGAAAAACGTTCATTTTGAGCATAAATACTAATGAAAAAGGTTTCACAGTACTGTGTACTGTAGGAACGGATATGGAATTAATAGATGAGTGAGCAGGCATGCTTGAGTGACCACACTAAATGAGTCCCTCACCCCGGTCTCCATGGACTTTGCCATCATAGTTCTTTATCAGCTCCTCTATGAAAGTCCCATCCTGGTCCAAGATTTCGTCCCCCATGTAGGGGATGTTGTGGAGCACCGTCTCGTCCTCCACCTGACAGTAAAGTGGAGGGGAACTCACTGTTACGCGACAGTGCTAGCCAGAATGCAAGAATGCTGTTTAAAATACACTCAGCTAAACAGTCCGGGAGTGTTAGGAATGCTTGTTGTGTTTACCATGAAGTTGGCCTGCAGAGGGGACCAGGAGTACATGACAGGGACGGACGCCACGGCATTGAGGGTTTTAAGAGGGATGACCTGTTTGGGGAACTCTGAGGAGCCACTATCCACCGTACACTACAGGGGGATTTCACAAATAGGAGGCATGCATTTAACATTCGCACACCAGATGTTTTCTATTTTTCAAGCATCCACATTTAATCACGCAGAGCATGTAAACGCAGTGTTTCAACACAAAGTATAATGACAGCATTGAAAAACCTTTGCTAATAGAAAAGAAGCGTGTTTAAAATCTAAAGTACACATTTTTCATCACTAGCATAAAGGGATGACTCGTGTCAAGATGCTAAGCGTTAGAACGGCTAAATATTCAAGACCCTTCCACGTGTCTGAGGAGCGTGACCTCACCTCTCTGGTACCCCGTAGGGAGCTTACAGATGTCATGATGTGAACGGGCTGGATACGTCTCGTCTTCCAGTCCTGGTTGAGAATGTCTGTACGTTCTAAGATCTTCTGGCGGTTAGAGTTGAACATACTCTGGAGAAGTCATGAACATGGTCAGAAACATGAATGTGTCTGATAAAGAAAGACGAAGTGAATGTGTGACGAAAACAATGTGCTAGTTCAAAATGATCTAAAATTGAAAGCGAGAACTGTTTTAAATTGGAAATGTCTTTAATTTTGTTCAGGCATGCAAGTGCTCCTTTGCTTTATTGTCCCGAATCATTTGCAATGGCAAAGTGATAGTATATTCAGGCAGGCTAGCCTACCTTGACCTCATCCGCTCTTCTGAAGCGCTTGAGCTGTCGGAGTCTCATGTACTCAGACTTCACTCTCTTTCTCCAACACACTGGTCCTTTCTCAGAGCGCTTTCCAGTCAACACCATGATCACCCTGATCAGGTAGAGACGAGAAGAATTTTATTTGTATCATAGACATGGCTATGGATAATTTTTAACAATAGAAGTTATAAAATATAAGCTGTCTGTCCAATTAGATGCGTTTCATTCTAAAAAAAGATTTGCATTATGTACAACATTTCCTTTTCAAACTGCATTATGCAATCAATTCAATGTTGCTTCCTTACAAAGGGAATCCAAGTAATACTTATCACTGTAGTAGTGACCAGTCTTTAAAACGATGGCATGAATAAGCTTCTCTACTAGTACTGACTGTTTAACTTCTATTTTTGCTCACAACGTCAATGATTTTTCTAGATAGATAATAAAATAACATGCAAAAAAACATATACAGCTGTTGCACAAAAAATTTGGTAACTGCGATTCAGAGATCATCAAAATTGTTGAACTCAGTTTCATACTTTACAACCAATGACGAAAACTTCCTAAAAGCAAATAATATAAAAAAAGAAAAACGCAGTAGTAAAACAAAGTTCTAGCAAGAATAGGCTCTAATTAGACAGCTTGTAATACCTGCATATTTATTTGATATTAATTGAAATGCATTTCCAAAGCACTACTAACAATATTACAATAGCTTAATTTCAGGGTCTCATTTTGTCTTCACATCAGTACCATGAAAACAAATACAGATTATTTAACAAGCTCCAAATTCTTTTTTTTTAACAGATATACTTAATCTACTGAATGTAATTAACATTGCAGGACAAATAATCGAGGTGCCCAAACTGCAGCCAAAAAAGCATTCACTTCACAAATGTAATTTACCAATTTTTATATATAATATATACATTAAATCTCTAAGTCTGACCTTGAGCAGGAAACCTGTGTGAATTGGCATGTGGCCAGTTTAAACTAAAACGTCGTTATTTTAGTCGAAACACAGAAGGAATTTATATTTGAAGTGTCTCGGGGATGAAAACCTCTGCCCTCCCTACATCATACATACGCAAGCTTACATTGAAACAACCACTCAAACAACATATCAGCAATTCTTGAAAAAATGCATGAATCAGAAAAACTTAATTTTAACAGGGATAACATCATTAGTCAACGTTGTGTAAGTTCCGTACGCGTTGACAAGTTGGTTATATCTCCCAACATTTACTCAAGTCTTAGAAACGACGTTACGTTAGCCCACGAAATTAAAGGCATGAATGACATGTACAATGTAATCACGTTAACATTTGTTCCGACGAAGTAATGATTTTAAATATAAGTGACTTCCACACAAATCTAATCTAACCGGATTTGCTAATGACGTCTGCCTAGCACAAGTAAGACAGCAAAGCTAGTGCTAATTAGTACAATGGTTTAATAAAAAAAACAGTACTTACAGATTTCCCCGACCTATGAAAGCAAAGTAAGAGTTCAGTCAATTAAGTGAATTGAGAGCAATCTGACAAATGTCTACTGATCGATATCAACGTTAGATAGTTGGCTAACTACCGTTACTAGTAGTGTGAGCACAAGGTTTAGCTAGCTAGTCTCGTTCGACGTTAGTCTGAGGTAAGGATGCGCTCCACCTCTCGTCTCCCGCGCGTCCGCCAATGCGAGGAATACCGGCTCGCTCTCAGTCGGTACACACAGTTATCGTTTTCTATTATTTAATTTGAACCGTTTAACTTTAAATTATGCCAAGCAACTTGGACGTTTAATTAAGCTTGTAATTGATCTTGCGCTTCGATATTTTCACCTAAACAACTACCCCAGTCTGTCTCTCCGTTTTCTCTAACTCACCGCCCACTAGTGCAGATTTGCGGACCGCCAAACATACGAACGAATCATGGATGTCAATCCTCACACATCTCAATGTACTGTCCCATTATAGGTTAGATTGTAAAATCAATTTAACCAATAAGATACAGCACTGCGCCGGGGGCCCATGTGGATAGATTCTCTTTGTTCTCTCGTATACCATCGTACAGGCACAGACAAAAGTATACCATACAGACACAATGTTGATGACAAAATATGCACGGTGGTTCTTAATAGGTACATAGCTTTTTAGCCCAAACGATTTAAATGGAATAATCAAACATCCCCCCACAAAAAATGTTTGAAAGTCTGCAGTAATGTAGTAACGGGGCAGAAGTAACTATTTTGGCAATTTCATGCCAATAGTTTCAGAATCTGGACATGTCCAAATAAGTAGCCTTTAGCAAAATGTCAATAGATTGGTAATCAATTGGGTACGAATATTATTTCAGTTGTCCCGGAGGAACAACTTGTTCGAAAAAATTCATAATCCTGCCCAATTCTTCTTTGCCATACTGTATTGTTCAAATGGGATTTTTTCAATTTAATAGACAGGGCACAGGGGTTAAAATATATAATGGAAAAGTAGGAGCGCTCCGCTATGGTTGTTTACCGATAAACATAATTGTGTTTATAGTCTCACCTCGTGACCTTAAAGGGACTTCAATGTCTACTATGTAGACAAACTGGAACATCCCCAGGCCCCTGTGGGCAACGCGACCCCACCTATCAACGCCTGGTTCTCAGATAGATTCTGGGAATTGAAGTTTTTTCAAATTTTTAGTATTGCTAACCAGAGCGGTGTAACTCTCAATTCTCGGAGCAATGCATAGCTCGGTGAAATAAACTTTTTTTTTTTGATAATCTGAAGGAAACTGGATAATTAAACCTTTTCTTTTCTTTTCTTTTCATTTTTTTTAAAGAAAGATGCGGAACATCATGACACTACACAAACCGGTAGAGTGGGTGGCGGAATTCACTTTTACAGCTAGTGGTGAGTAGGGATCGATATCAAAGAAGAGGCGAACATTTCACCACCGAAGAAGAAATATAACCCATTCCACCCAATTTATTTTTACACTCGGCTACATTGATTCGAGATCACTCTCTATTTTTTCATAATCATTGTTTCATAACATTTACGATCTTTCTACCAAAGGTGAGAATAATTTAAACGTGTTTGCCTTGGCTGTAACGTTAAACTGTTTCCTGCGTTATTGCAGAGCTTAGCAATCAGCTTGCTTACTTGTTTACCGATTTCGAGTTTCTCAACGACACACCAGTCGTGGCAGGGGGACATAACCCTATAGTACCATTTGATTAAAGATAGTAATGTAATGTAGACATTTCGGAAATTCTGTTTTACTTTTGTGTATAACTGGCCATTAATATGACAGCTGAAGATGACGTTAGCTAACATCATTATCTCATGTTGTTGACCTTGTCTGGTATACATTAAAAGCAGCTACCCAGCGTCGTTTTATACAGCATTTTCATAAAATATATTGCTACTGCTTAAATACAGTTGAGTTGAAACGAATTCGGCTGCGCGTCTAGATTTAGTGCCATGCTAGAGGCAGATAAGCAACAAATTTTGTGTTGGTAACTCTCATAATATCTATGCTTCTGTTTGTGTATCTTATTTTCAGCCATGGGTGAAGTAGAGCTATCCTGCCGGGCTTATGTTAAGATGTACCTGCACGCCTGTTTATTCCCAAGATGCAGTGTGAACGGCCTGTTGTTGTCGTCCAGCCCCGCAGGTGGAGCTATCTATGTTACAGACTGTGTACCACTCCTCCACTCACACTTGCCTCTCGCTCCCATTACTCAACTGGCTCTCACACAGGTAGACACTTTCAATTGAGTTGCTTGTGTCTATTTGAACAATTACCCTCAGCAATTTTCTAATACAATTTGAACATTTGGATATCTGAACACGCTTATTCATATGACCTTGTTTCAGGTTGATGTGTGGTGTTCACTGACACAACAGAGAATAGTAGGCTATTACCAAGCCAATGCCTGTGTGTTAGACAGCAGGTTTGTCAAAAGTCCCATAATTCCCCCCTTCCTTTTCCATTCTCTCAAGTGCTTGCGTCAAGTGTAAGATTTGTATGTTAATACTAATAGGATTTTACTCTCTCTTCCACTGTATAGTCCAACACCATGTGCACTAAAAATAGCAGACAAGATTTCTGAGCAGTGTAACAATGCTGTGTTGTTGATGGTAAGTCACACAAGTAGCTTCTTTCAATGTCAAATATTCTAGTACTAGCGAAGTAAAAGATATGTGCTACCGGTGGAAGTACTGTAATATCCAATACCTTGGCATGTCGATGTATGGGAGTACAAGACTGTTGAATTGCCAATCAATTACATGTTCTCTTTCTTAACTGAATTGATTTACAGATTGATGGTGGGAAGATGTCTCCAGACTATAGGGTGCCCCCAATAGTAATGTATGAGAGGAAAGATTCACGGTGGACCCTCAAAGACAAACACACGTAAGAGACCTTTTTAGTTTAAGATCAGTGTGATTGCAGATCAAATAATCTTTTTTTATTTTTGGGGGTATTTTTATAGTACCATTGATTATTATTATTAAATAAAATCAATGAACTGCTAGTACACGTTGTTGTATAGCATCAAAGTTTACAGTATCCATTGCATTAGTAATCCACTGAGTGTGACTACATACAAATTTTAACCACATGATATCTCTGCCCTCCTTTCCTCTTTTGACCCTCTTTACCCACCCGAAACAGGATCTTGTTGAGACAATGGGAGGAGACTCGGTCAATAGCCAGTCAGCTGCTGGAATCAGGAGATCACATGCTTTTAGTGGACTTTGACACCCATCTGGATGACATTACAAGAGACTGGACAAATCAAGTTCTTAATAACAAGATAGAGTTGCTTGCCTCACCAGCTAACGGAAACGTGTAGTATAATATTGTTTATTGAGAGGGAGGAGGAGGTGGTGTGTGTGTGTATATGTGGGGGGGACGAAGTTGTATAGATATAGTAGTATTAATTGAATAGATAAACGATGCATGCTGAACACTTACCAACAATTGGAATGTTAACAGCAATACTCCTCTAACTCCCGAAATTGAAAAGTGCACATAAAGAGCGCTGCGTGCTGATGGATTGATGGCCAAATGCAAACCTAGAATTATAAACTCGTATTTAATATAGGTCATGTTTATTTCTTACCTCAAACATTTGCACAATGAACGTACACATAAGATCCTTTTTAATTATTTTTAAACAACAATGTTGCAGCTTTGATGTCTGTGTAATCTTTAATTTAATCTCATTTGTGGTCTACCAACCTAGAATGTGCCTTGTCTTGTCCACCTGTCATTTTGACCCCAACTGAGGTCAGAACTTTAAACAGTCAACGCTAAAGTTCGTTTTTTACTATCTTTAGAAAAGGTTTGCCTACACCTCTCACTCTATCATACTATTCTGTGTAACTTTATCCATTCAATTTAAATAGAAAACTTTAATCAACATGGAAGGTAGACAATTTAAGGAAAGTTTTATTGTGATGACCTATAACAAGACTGCAGATACAGTTGTGCTTTACTCATACTTAACAATATGTAGTATATGTGGTATAGACTTTTATTGTGACACAGGAGTCTCTTTTATGAAGTTGTATAATAAATTGTTGTAAAGTCTGTAAAAGTAAAACATGACCTTTTTGTCATAATAAACCTATGTACGTCTACTTTAACAAATCCATTTGAGTCTGTAGTGCCATTACATTTTCTGCAACATGCATAGATATAGGGGAATATATGTAGGGGAACCACTCAGATCTTTACCCTCTTTTGATAAGATCAGCGGAATGGGCCCTGAAATGACCCTGGTGAACACTCCAGATGGGGGGAGGGTTGGGCGGGATTCATTATGGGATTAAGAAACTGTTGCCTAAAGAACATCAGTTTAAATTATTGGACAATGAACATGAGAAGAAATTGTTACATTTGTACAATTACACAATACAATACACTTATGTCTATTGTAATAATTATATATATTCTATTGCTTTTCTAAGTGAACTAAGTCAGCCTAGTCATGTTTTGTATCAACATGTCCACCATTACATTTTGTAAACGTTGCAAACGTTATATAGAACAGATTTCTTGTATACATTGATAAATAGAAACATACAGTGAGATTATTAACACATCAATACTCTGGCCTAATAATAATAATACCAGCTGCAACCGGTGGGCCGGGAATCACAAATGCACTAGTTTTGCTACACAATGCCACGTATCGTCTCAAAGTAACGTAAAGCCCATTTATTTGTTATATTGTGCGTTTTGATACTAAAGATTATACCATTATTGCTGCGCAGTGCTTACCATAATTTGTCAACATTTTAACTGTCAAAAGGCGTAGGTTTGATAAACTAAAGTGGTTAGTATTTAATGTCATCATTTAGTCATATTTTGTTGTACCGTTATTTCCATTTTTATTTAGATTAGTAATTAAAACAATTGCTTTGCATTCAAACTCATATATGTTACTGTAGCATAGAACGTCTCTACTTCAGGATTGAGATTATAGATATAACTAAGATTATTAAATGTATGATAAATTGATTCGGTTTCCCACAGGTCCGTGCTTGGCCTAATCTAAAATTCTGTTTGGTGGTGCTTTGTATAATAAGTAATTACCCAACATCACCTTGATCGATTAACATATTACTTTATGAATTAATTTAAAGTCTACAAAAATGGATGCAGAGTAATTTACACTCAAGTAGTAGTAAACCAGCCACTGTTCTGTCATTAACAAAATTGGTGCAATATCTGTCCCCATAGACTAAATAACAGGTGAAACTGAAGATTACCTTAACCACCAAATCAAGTTGCCAACACATCTTGTGCAGTCTTGAAATGCCAAGATACAAAAATCTCCCTGAGCAACTCACTTGAAGAGTTGGTGTTAAGATCAGACTGGGGAATTTCTTACAAACAGGCCTGTTGGTGTTGTAACATGTCAGTGAGTCAAAGGATGTTCTATAACCTTCTATAACAAATTAAAGAAGTATTTCACTTGGGTGATTTTTTTTAAAGATGGAGAAATCTGTAACAAACGTTAGAAAATATCTAAATGTTGATGAGTAAATAGTTTTAAAGGACACAAAAAAATATTTTCATTACTGTCCAGAGCTGCCGCAGCCTTTAGATAACAATGAAGATTTTTTTTTATTTAGATCAACTGGTGGCAGTTTAACAAATAATTATGTCTACAGACTTGTATATTTGGATTTTGTACCGACATACAAATACAAATATTGTCATATATTTACTGAACAAAACCTTTAATTCTACAGTGATAATTCCAGAGGAATTAGAGGAACTAAACTATGGCATAGGACACTTCTGGTTGCTGAACTTATAACGCTCGTATCTTGCAAATACTCTAGACCTGAAAATATTGTGTAATTAGTGTTTATTAAGCTTACATTTCTTTTCACCTTCCTTTACACTATAAACTGTCTGTGCCCAATTTAAAATACTTTAAGGTATACACTTCCTAGTGTAATCCTCTTCACTCACAAAATATAACTTTGTTGGTGTCTACTGTAGCGTCTGTCCATCATTTTTTCCGGGAGGGATTTCACTTAGTCTGCTGGGTATGACATTAACTTGTTACTCCACTCCCTGTAGCACTTAATGGTAATTCAATAGGCTTACATACACAAATGAACCCAGTTGATTTTTGAGCAGGAAGCATTCCCTGCTGATTAGTAATGGCTATGATTGTATTTTTTAAAGAATCTATTTTGTTTTTGGGAGGGGTTTGAGAAAATTGTATGAAATAAGACCTAAAAACCCCACAAAGCCAGTTAAAGATATAGGAATGTCTCCATGAAAGAAGTGTAATTTTACAGAAATGTCACTTCCAAGGGCAGTTTAACAGTAGTGTTTTCAGTCAACTGACAACTGTTGTACAATATAGTGCTTTGTCAGAGGTCCCTTTAGTGATTTTTGCTGCATTAAGTACTCGGAACCAATTCCAGGTTTAGGGTAATTTCTCCAGTTGGTGATTGGCTTGCGAGGTTAGCAAGCAAGGTCATGGAGTCTAAAATGGACTGTGTGTCTTGAATGTCTTTCTGTGCCCAAGGTAATGTGACCTGGAAAGGAAAGAATGTGTGATTACCTGGACTCTACCCATCTTGTGTTCACACATTATGTCCTAGACATTGCTATTGCAGCAGGAGGCTGTTCTAACTTGCTTGTTGGCCAACAGCATGCAACTAAACAAGACGCCAGATTGACTTAATGTAACCATTACGCAAGGTGTATGTGCAGTCGAGAAGCACTGAAGCCAAATTTAAAGCAGATTCTCAAACCACTTTAAAATGTAAGTAACACAAAATGCTTTTCATTTGGACTTGATGAACACACGTATTTTGATTTGCCCCCAATAAAAAAGTCAAGTCAATTTGGACACAAACCCAACATCCTAAATCCCCTGCAAATACCAGGTGTAAACTGAGATTGTGTAGCTTTCTAAAATAAAGATGTTTTATGTTTATGTTTACGTGACAATATGAAATTACATGTAATGTAAGAAACCCCGAACATGTAAATTACAGTATATACGGTTTACCCCTTGCATAACATAGCTCTAAAAATCAAACCTTACTTCTGTGCTTGATTTCGATGTGGACAGGAAACACTAGTGTTTTCTATCCACTATGATATTAAAACAGTTCAACCATCCCAAATAAAGACATATAGACAAAAACTGAAGCTGACGCTTTACCCGAACAATGATGAGCTTGTTTGAAGGTTCTTCTTGGCTGCTAAATTCCTCTCCAAAGCAAAGGGTGATGCTACACTGAGGAGGTTCTCCCCCATTCATGCGGAAATGGTCAAGTCCTGAAAAAAAGAAACAGCTTTAACAGCATACATAACATACAACATTTTATTATCAAGGCAACAGATAAGACATTTTAATAGCAAAATTATTCAGAGATAGAAAATGGAAAAACATGTGTGCATAAGTACGAACAACAGTAGTAAAGTTATTTACTCTGCTTAAACATTTCTCGGCTGAAGAGCATCACAGGTTTCACATTACGGTCCATCTTTTGGGGTCCGGGTAAAGAGCTGTGTGGCCCTGTCCAAAACACTCGGCCCTGGCAAAAGCGCTTGGCATAAACCCCTGACTCTGTGGAGGTCAGCATGACACCTCTCTCCATATAAGGCAGCAGAGTGGTCAGGGCTTGGAGTCGGATGCTGGACTCTGAGTTGGAGACCAGGGTGGAAGTGGGTTCAGGGAGGAGGATGCGTGGGAATCCACCCATCAGGGACGTTGGGGGATCAGGGGCAGGCGGGAGATATGTGATGCGCACATCATTGCCTCTGACATCTTGGTTCCAAACTTCTTGTCCAAAGTAGTTTACAGACACATGGAAAGAGTCTAGGGGTAGGGACCGATTAATAGAGAATGGGGAAAGCATACACAACTGGGATCACAGCACAGAATATTACATTATTACGATTACAGTATACATTTAAAGTTAAGAAGGCAACATTTTTAACATGATAATTACCTCTGGCGGATGGGGTGGTCTCAATCCTTACATTAAAATGATACTCATCTACTAGGATAATAACAAACACATTTCAGAACAAAACACGTCAATACTATTAGACAACATGATAACGAGAGTATAGTTGATAACGAGAGTAATCCAAATAGCCAGCATTAGCATTTTATTACAGAGAATTTGTAGAACGTAAGCATTTACCATCTTCTCTCTTCATAGTAATTGGGGGTTGAGGGAGTTCTTCGATGGAATCATTTTCTGGCACAGCCTCGTGAATACAATGAAGAAGAATATCAGTGTGAAAGAGAATTGTATAACAGTGAAATAAGATATGGACAACAAACTGTATTTGTGTCCTTATTCCAAATACTAAATAATAAACTACCACACACACACACACACACACACACACACACACACACACACACACACACACACACACACACACACACACACACACACACACACACACACACACACACACACACACACACACACAC
>JAVQJS010058245.1:0-10020 GCA_036024795.1 Galaxias rostratus | reverse complement strand
CCCCCACCCACCAAATTAAATGCAGAATATTTCACCCAAAACCCCCCCCCCCCCCCCCCCCATGTCTCTCTGTGCACTGGACCACAGCCCCCCCCCCCCGTACTCCTACCATACGCCCCACCGCAGCCTGGGGTCCCCTGACATGACAGACCAGCCGCTCCTCCACCCCCACTTCACCAGTCCTCCTTCCCCCTCGGCCCATTCTGATGCAGCGCAGCACATCGGCCCCTCACCCACTCTGTGCTCTCTGGTGGTAGACAGGAGGAGGATGATGGGGGCAGGGGGATGGAATGTTGATTTAGGAAAGATATTTATATATGCGGCCGTGGCGGCTGTGTATTAAAGATGATTGAATTATCTGCTCAGGATATGGCCTATGGCTATCTGTATCGCGCAGCTGTCGTCAGGGCCAATCGCAGGCCTATCACACGCACACACACACGCACATAGAGAGAGTCACTAATTATGATCCATATAGGAACCTAACATGCTTTGTCATTCCTTATGAGCGTCCCTGCTGGGCCTAGAGCGCATCTTCCCTTTCATTAGGTTTCATCATGCATCATGGTCCTGCACTGGCGTCCTCGTCCCCTTCTCCTCCCCACCCAAACATGCTGCCACTGCAGGAATGCTGAGGGAGACAGAGCGCACCCATACCCACACACACACACACACACACACACACACACACACAGGAAACACCTCTCACAGCCAAATCCAAATATTTATGTAACCGTGTTTTAATACCCAACTCCTATTTGTCGTTCCCTAGTGACTGTATCACATTTCAGAGCCATCCATCTGTTCTATACGTCTACGGCGCTTTGCATGGGAAAAAGCTCGGCGTTCAAGCTGCGATCTGTCTCGATACGCTTTGGCAGAGGAGAGTACAGAAGTCTTCACCTGGGTCTCGTGCATTTCAATGCTAATTACCCGTCGAAGCCTCAGGGACCCATTAGTCTCCCACACTCTGGCTTCCCGGGGCGTTTGGAGGGGTTATGTGAGGCTGCACCAAAGACGGTGGGAACACACGAGGTAAGCAAAGACTGATGAGGTCTCACCCTCGCCGATCCGGCGTTCCCAGATGGACTCAGTGGAGACCAGGAGACCTAGATTCTCTCTCTCTCTCTCTCTCTCTCTCTCTCTCTCTCTCTCGTTCTATATGGAACAGCCTAACGAGTGGGACTGCCCATCTATAATTAAGAGAGAAGGCTGGCCCATATTGTCAATGTCAAGGCGATGAGGGACAGACCATATGCTCCTTATTCCTCCCGGCTTTTTGTTTGCTTCCCTCGTTCCATGTCCTCTCCATCCCTTGGTCCTTACACTCCCGTCCTTTCACCTCATCTCATCGCCTGACTCCGTTTCCTTATTTCCCGGAAGCTGACGGTCCGGGCCAGGCGGAGGGTAGCGCGGGGGTTGACGTCGCGGCTCACACACGGACACAACACGGCAGTGTCCCGACTCCACGGGGCCGTCCTGCCATGACGTGGTCCCGAGCCTCCGTCTATGGAGAACACTGGGGCTTTGGGAGTGTGGCGGTGCCCTGGAAAACACACGCTGCGGCCCCTGCGCTGCCATCAAGGCCCCGTCGTGTGTGAAGCAGTTTGTGGGTCACCGGGCCCAAAGCACCACGTGTCATTATCTCCTTAAATAAGCCATGAGCAAAGCCCTATAGAGGGGGCTGCAGGAGGAGCTGTGGCCTGTGAGGTGGGTGGCGGGGTTCGATTCATGGCATGTGTGAACGATGTCTGTGATGTGATGTGATGCGAAGGGATGGACTCCAGTTGAACTGTCTGTGCCCCGTTTCTGTGTTTCTGTCTGTGCCCCCTTTGTGTGCGTGCGTGTGCGTGCGGGTGCTCAAGTGATGCGTGTGAAACGTTGAGTGTGTGGTCGAGGGCACCGTCACTATCGCTAACCCCCAGGGAAGCTCTGTGTGTTTGTTTGAGTGTACAATAGGTGTCTGTCAGAGTCCTGCACTGTGCTGGAGAGCCACACCTCTGACCTGTTAGTAGGTCAGTCAGTCAGTCAGTCAGTCACTCATTCACTCATTCACTCATTCACTCGGTCAGTGCAGTCTGGTGCCAGTCAAGAGTCTTGGTATTCTTTGACTAATGATTTCCAGCACTCCATCAGCGCTGCACGGGCACTGTAAAGGAGCTGCTACTGTTACGGTGCACGATGTTACACAATGTGTTGTTTGGCGTAGCCGTTTGGTTTCAGCTCGTCCTTCCAAATGCTTGTACGTAGTAACCCCCCACCACCACCGTAATATTTTTTCAACCCGCAACATAAAACTTCCCAGACATTCCTTCCAAGAAGTGACGCAGAGAGTGTCTCCAGCGTACCGGTTAAAAATACCCCTGGCAGCCCCAATAAGGGCTGGCTGAGTTATTGCTCATTCCCTTGTTACAGTCAACCACAGATAAGAGGCCTTAGCCAAGGCCTAGGATGGTTCAGATGGGTCCCTATGCCCCTGGACTCCACCCAGCCCCACATTTCGTCCACATCAGCACCCCGCTGTGTCAGCGTCAGCCACGACATCGCCCCCGTCTCATCTCCATAGTAGCAAGGCTCACGCCCAGGCGTTAGCCTTGTGGTAGGTGCTGTCATCGGGGACAGTGCCGTCTGCATCAGTGCCGTCTGCAATGGCTTCTGGCATTTTAGCCCACTCAGTCGGACCCTCACCTAGATGAGCGTCCTTACTCCTCCAGCTGATGGAGGTGCCACAGGACTGAGGGGAGGTGTGTGTGTGCGTGTGTGCGTGCGTGCGTGCGTGCGTGCGTGCGTGTGTGTGTGTGTGTGTGTGTGTGTGTGTGTGTGGCTGATCAGGGGCCTCTCTGAATGCTCCAGCCCCGAGTCTGAAGGTAGCAGCGTACCTGACTGCAGCAGCTGGGCATTAGGGTAGACAGAGAGGTAGAGCCGCGTACTGCTCCTGAGCTGGAGGAGGCGTTGGGTCTGACAAGCACACTCCCCTTCCTCACATCCATCCGTTATAGGCACGCTCGAGACCACTGCTTTTAGACCACACACACACACACACACACCTACTCCCCAGGAGGACTGCTGAGTGCGGACGTGATTGACCGCTGTCCTCTCCATAGCCATGGCTCGTCGCGTGAGAGGTGGTCTGATGGGATTAGGCGACCGAGGGTGGAGGAGGGCAAAGGGTTAACCAGCGTGGCGGAAAACGCTGCGGGTCAATTATCTGCTGTTCCTGTGGAGACACACACACACACACACACACACACACACACACACACACTTCAATCTAGTCCACACGCATACAGTGTTTACATAATAGGCGGAGAAACCACAGAACTGTGAATGCGTGGAGAGGAAGTCATCTGAAGAAAATGCATGGCAACAAGAACTCTGGATTAGAGCGGCAGATAAAATAGGGGGAAGAGAGAACAGGGGGAAGAGAGAACAGGGGGAAGAGAGGAGACCGCGGGAGAAAGGCAAGCCTCTAGTCGCATTGTCAGAGGCTTAAGACCATAAACCCTTTAACGCCTCCTGGCTTTCCACTCCACAGGAGACGCCCCAGTAAATTGGTATTGTGACGCCCCAGTAAATTGGTATTGTGGTAGTTTATAATAACTTGGTGTCTATTCAGAGTGGCCCCACTCCCCCTATTCCACTCTAAATTCCTGGATTGGTGACTGCAATAGTTATGGGAAAGGGTGACTGGGGCCAAGGCTACCAGCAAGACAGAGTGGGAGTGATTCACGACCATATCGCTCTCTCGCTCTCTCTGTCTTTCTCTCTCTTCTATTCTCTCTGTAATTGGCTCTCATAGAACCCACTCTTTCTTCCAGACCCTCCCTTTTCTCTCTGGAGGTGTGTTCACATCTGGAGGAGCGGGGCTGGCCCGGGATGACGGCTGCTCTCTCCCTCCCCCTTCCTTTTCGTTCCGCCTGGCGCTCCCTCCCTCCCTCTCTCTTCACTCTCTCTCCGGCGCTCACCGTCTGTGTTTGCATTGCTGGGAATCCGATTGTGAGGCGAGGGTGGAGATGCTGGCAGCCGACTTTGTACGGAGCTTGAAAAACCCGCTGGGAGAACGGCAGCGTGGAATTCTATCCCACTTTAGGAACAATATCAGAGAGATGGCTGGCTCCTCCGTTTTCAAAGACTGATATCTCTGCCTGTCAACTTTCCACCATCACAGTTTGGAATATTCTCGTATATTTTTTTGACAGGGTATACATTTTTGGGGGGGCTATTGCCTGGTCTAGTTCCGTCCTCTGCTTAACCTCTGAAGGCAGTCGTGACTCTCTGCTGTGCGTGGAGCTGACTGTGGATCTGCTGCCCAGGGAGAAAGAGGTTACCCGAGGTGCAAGTTTCCCCGTTCTAAGCGGCGCGTTCAGTTCCTGCGGGGGCCAGAGGCTCGGGGGGGTCCGGGGCCAAGGGGAACCATGACGGAGGTCCTGGTGGCGGATGTGAACCTGAACTCTGTGTGCGAGCGCCTGGAGCAGCAGTGCTGCGTGGAGCAGAACCAGCAGCAGAACCAGCAGCAGAACCAGCAGCAGAACCAGCTGCAGAACCAGCAGTCCACCTCGGCCATCAAGCGGCACACCAACACAGGGGCAAAGCTCTGGGGCCGTGTCCGCAGCAAGCTGCTCAGACAAAAGGTCTGACAACCCCCCCCCCCTCTCTACCTCCCTCCCCTGCCTGCCTCTCTGCCTGCCTTCCTCTTCCTCTTTGTCCCTCTGTCATCCCCATCTGTTTCTCTATTTCTTTCCCTTTGAAATTCCCCGTTCTCTTGTGCTGCGTTTTGTCGTTCTGTTTGGCACAAAGCATTCTGCCGGTCAGGTCTGGTGCTGGTCCCCCCAGAGAGGGAGCTGTAATGTTGTGATAATGACGGGAGTTATAGTGCTATGATGTGAGAGATATGGGTGTCCGGTACACAGAGGCAGAGGCAGCGGTGACAGCGCTTGTCTGCCTCTATCGCTGCCATTTATAGTTCTTAAGCTGTGGTGTTTTTAAAGTTCCTGCCCACCTCCTGACCCTCGGCGGCGTCACCCTCTTCTCTCTCTTCCTCCGCTCTCTCTGCGCTCTCACACAGCGCCGGAGAAACAGACCAGCGTTGTGCGGGCGGATTGGCGACTTTAATCAATAGCGTTTGCGTGTCCGGAGTTGCCCTCTCTGCTGTGGTGTTGCGGGAGGCATCCCTTTGACTGCGAAGAAGCGGAGTGTGTGCTCCCGGATGTCACCAATCTTGTTTCACCCAGCGGGGAACGCAGCCAAACTGCAACACACTTTCTTTTCTTTAATCTGTGTTTAAGTGAATAATTTGCCCCCTCTCCCCCCCAGTCGTGCGTGCTTATTAAGAGGTGAGGGGTTGAAACCGTGTCGCCACAGCAGGGTGGGTGCTACCGCCACGGGGTGAGCCTAATTCACCCACACATTCCTCCGTAATTAAGGGAGGCCAATTACTGCCACCCCGTCGACATGCCGAGATGCAACTCGGTCCCGTTTTCCCTTTCAAGTCTGACTGACTCTTCTGTCTGGGGAGCATGCACATGTCTCCGGAGGATCCACAAGGGACATGCGCACACACACACACACACACACAGACACACACAAGGCTGTTGTTGCCACAGATTAGCGGCAGGTTCTGGCTTGTGATTCACGCATGGGAGGTGGGAGAGAGATGTCTTCTCCAGATGCTATTTCTGTGCTTGGCTTTGTAGAGTGAACCTCCTGGGTTATCTGCAGAGTGTGCGTGTCGACGTAGCCGTTTGACTGAGGCGTTGATGCAAGGGCCCGGCTTCCCGCGCTGTGTCTCTTCCTCACTGTGTTGGTGACACGCGTGCATACGGCAAAGCCACCTGGTCCCCTGCACATGTTGAGAACGCACGGCCAGCACTTTGGAAGAGGAGGCTGTAATCCATAAGCATCGACGTAGGGGACCAACGCAGGCAGAACAAAGGGGGCCAGGGCCTCAGCTCCTGGGACAGACCAGTCAATACTGGGCTTGGTCACCACGGCGCTAAGGCAGGGATTATCCACGGTGAGGCCAGGGCTTCACTGCAGCATTATCCACCCATATCATACCGAGCCGTTTGTGCAGGTCAGCCGAGGGCCTTGTCCTCAGGCCGTCGTCTGTCGGAGCTGTTCTTTTGTGCAACATGGACATTGTGTTTTCATGTGTGTCCTACGTGTGTCTGTCGTTATATGTTTGGTGAGCAGGTCTTGCGCAAATTGGCTGCTGTGCTATCCTTCGGACTGAGTGTTGTGTTTGAAAGCTGTTAGTCCATTTGGTCATAGTTTATTTTGTGTAATTATTTGGCGACCAATTTGTAGAAAGTAATAATAATATACATTATTTTTATAAAGCGATTTTCAAGACACTCAAAGACGCTGCTTTGAATCTTTTAAAAAGTGCTAAAATCTAAATGAAATGAAATGCTATTATTAGTATTGTTATTATGAATGTTTCTGTTTTTGACTGGGATCAGCGAGGTAGGAGAACCATACCTACGGTTCCCTGTCGTCTTTCCTCTAGTCATCATGCACATTGTGAGTGTCACGCGGCCCCGCTTCTTTGGTGGCCTCACCTACACACGTTTCCTTTATCAGCCTGTTCTCACACTCTGCTGAGGTGGAGTCTTATTCATCCATGTAGAATGAGGCTTTGATGGGCGTTTATGAGGAAACTCTGCTCTCCTATGAATGAGTGCTCAATGGCAGACCAGACCATGGTTGTAAAGGTAGGAAATCGACTCAGCCCTATCTAACCTCTTCCTCCCACTGCAGCTAGGGCTTTGAGCTGGTGTGTGTGTGTGTGTGTGGGGGGGGGGGGGGCAGAGGATCTCCAATTACCAGCTCCAAACAAAGCACCGCTTTAAAGGGAAATGGGTTCCGGTTTGCTTATGTTTTGTCAGCCTTTTATTTACACATGAGTGGGTGTTGTGAGCTTTGCTGCATGTGGAGGCGGTAGGGGCATGTGCAGGAGAGCGTCTCTCACTGTCTCTACCTGGAGCTCTCTCTGACTAATTAAGACACTCCACACAGAGGAGGAGGAGGGCTGGAGGGACAGGGGGAAGGGTTGCAGCAGAGCTGATTAGGCTGCAAACAGACCCGACGCACGCCCCAACAATGGTGCGTCAATGACGGCGTCTAGACACCCGCCGCGCCGACGTGGCCCGGGCTTATCGCCTCATCAATAACATCACGGAGCACGCTGCCGTACGCTACAGGGTCGCCGACCTCCAGCAGGCGAGCCAACGAGCTCAGCCAGAGAACAAAGGAGAGTAGCGGGGAGGAAGTGTTATATCCACCTCCACCCCCAATGTCTCTCTAATCGTGCCCACACCAAAAGGATGATTTTCCGGGAAAGTGTGCAGATAGTTCAGATGACATATTACCGCTTCCTCCCGGCGTGCGTCTTTAGCAGCCCTCTAAAATGCCAGCCAGGCCCCTAATGGCCCGCCTTTATAAGGAGCATAAATCTCTACCTGTCTCCGCTAAGTGGTGGCGGTAGCACTTTATTGCCCCCCTCATTCAGCTCGAACAGAGACCCAGCAATTTGCATCGGAGCTTCTGGTTTGGGCGTGGGTACGGTGGCCAGGGCAAGCACCCAGGATGACCCTTCTCACTGCTGGGCCTGGTTGAGGAGGGCTTAGCCAGTGGGCAGAGCCGTTGTAGATTTGCAAACGGTTATGTAGGGAAAGGGGCTTGTACGAGTCCCCTCATTAGGCTGAGCATGTAGGGCTTTTGGCTCGCTCAGCTCCCCCTCCATGGTCTGAGTGGCACAAGGCTAATAACCGCAGTTGAGTGTTCCCTCCGCACCAGAGCATTCGTTAAAGGCCAGTCTAGAAAACTGTAAAACAGGTCTATTAGTGGGGGTGGGTCATTCTGGGACTCAGGATTCAATGGAGACCGAGCCGAGCAGACGGGTTTGCAAAATGGAGCATGGCGTCAGTGTTCTGGATCACACGCTGACCACGGGTTTATTAGCCCACGGTTTGTCCCGGCTGGGCAGAGCGATGGAAAGGCCTGCTCCTCCAAGAAGAGGGCAAACTAGGTTCAGCCGTCTCTAAAAGGCTTTTTGGGTCGCCGCGTTACATTTAGTTCTGGCTGAGGCAGCGCCAGATAAGGCATACCAGCAGCCTGTGTTCCCCAGGGAAGTAGCCGTACCATCTATGCTTTAGTGTCAGGGGTTTGTCGTAGCGATCCAATAGGATCGGTTTTCCTCAGCTCGAGTCATCGTGGGGCTACATTGTGTGGAGCCCAGTGCACGAGTGGAAGAAGATCCAGAAGATTGTCTAGGTCTTAACCCACATGTTGTCACTCTATTTTGCAACTTTGTAAGTGGGGTAAATCTCTGTAGGTCAAAGTTATGGGCCAATCACAAGCTTTGTCATGTTGAGATTCTGGGCTGATTGGGTAATCCAAAGGAGTTTCCAAGCTGGTGCACGGCAACGTTCTTGTTAAGCTCAGCATGCCTGCAGTGACATCAAAAGCTGTTCACCAACGCATCCGGCTGTCAATAGTCTTATCAGCTAAACATGCCTTTGGAGAAACACGCCCCTGTACTGTAGATACATAGGTTGTGTTTTCATCTGTGTGCGCCTACCATTGTATTTTGACTCGTACATGATGCACCTTACAGTTCTCTCCTTGGCTGTGCATTATCCCCCATCCACTGATCCAGGTTGTGTAATTATGCTCATTGTTATTATAATTACCAGTGACAATAAAAGGCAGTCACTCAACATGATTCATGTTTAATCAGAGGGAGAGCAGCACTGTGAAAGGTGCATGGCAACGCAAGGGATTAATCAATTCCAGTTCATAAACAGAATTTTCAAATGGCAATAAGCCGCTCTGTTTTGAATATTGGTGCCAAAAATAAATGGCTTTCAAAGAAATGTAGCATTGAGCTAATTAAGATTGTGCGCAAAGCTTTTTTAGAAATGTGAGGGCATCAAATGCAGCTCCACGAGCTCTGCATCAGCACACAGGCACGAGGACATTTTGTGCAACTCAAAGACAACTGGTTGTTGAATGCCGTGTACACAGGCACCATTATTCCTTGATGCCCTGATGGTCTGTGTGGTGAATAGCCTGTCCGGGGGGCAGCTGTCTGAGGGGGGGTCGGCCATTGGGAGGACCTGCCTCATTGGCCCCAGGGCCTGTGGTAATGACTTCAACAGTGGCCCCTGTCCCGCTCTTCCCTCCCCCCCGGGGGGCCTCCACTATGGAATGTGTACAGGGCCATATCATATGACAGAAGTGCGGCAACAGGCAACGTCTCTCACGTTTCACTGACGGCGTTTGCCAGTGGTGGTGTGTGGGCCCACCGAGCTGGTTCCTGTAGTGGAGTGGATGTCACGCTCTCCTCGCACCAGGTCCTCGGTTCAGAACCGAGCGGTAACATATTTTTCTTATTTTATATCAGGGGCGTTCTCTAACAGGATAAACAGGAGATCTGGCCCGGAGGGTTATCCAGCTGAGCCGCGCATTAGCATGTGCCGTGCTCACGGACTGCCCCGCGCACACACAGCCAGAGGCCTCCTTCTGTGTCACGGGGCCGCCCAGGACAACGTGTTCCCGCCCAGCAGAGCCTGACGCTGGCTGAACATCACTGACTGGGTGTATCTGCAACTCGCACAACCCCCCCCGTTTCCTGCACTCGCTCCCCACGCTCCTATTTACATCACAGAGCCTCCGCGATGCCAAACACACGACTCGCAATGTGAGTGGCACGGGTGTTATATTTGTGTGCGCTGGCGTAGTGGATGCGTTTCCTCCGGCCCGAGGGCTATCCCGTTCCACCTGGCACAATGTCTCCCCAGATCCGTGTGTTTCAAAGGGGGAACAAAGGAAGCTTTGAGGTTGAACAGTGACAAGATCCTAATTAGAACCAGGTTGCTCGAGGATGTTTCCTATATCTTGCCGCTAGTCTGCATCCTTTCTTACGCGCACACACCCACACACACCCACACACACACACACCGGGGGGGGGGGGGGGGGGGGGGGGGGGGGGGGGGGGGGGGGGGGGGGGGGGGGGGG
>JAVQJS010058206.1:0-28050 GCA_036024795.1 Galaxias rostratus | reverse complement strand
CCGAACCCTTCATACAGAAAAGACTCACACACAGTGTGTGTATTTTGACCTCCACCGAACCCCTGAGACTGACTCACCGAACCCCTGGGGTTCGATCGAACCCAGGTTAAGAACCACTGAGATAGAAGTAGTACCAGAGATAACAATATTCTACTCTCTTCATAGGCCTTTGGAGTGGGAGCCATGGAAGATGAAGATGACGATATCTATCACAAGGATACCATGTCTAATTATGATATGGTGCTGGGAGGGGAAGAGCCAGGGGATGGACTTTATGGTTGGACTGCCCCTAAGCAGTACAACAAAAAGAAGGGTGAGGAGTGTAGTAAACTGGTCCTGGTGTGATTATAATGATCAGTCCCTAGGGCATGGCTTACTTATGCAAGGATTATACAAATGTTGTATAACATAACACAGAACTATAAGTTTACCAGGCAATAAAAAAACTAGAAAAATATTTTATTTTAGAATTGCTTTTAACGAATATGGAACAACCCATTTATGTTAAACCTAATGCAAGGTCAAATTTCCTCAGACTCCAGCAAAGATGTCTCGTACTTTGGCAAAATCTTAGAGGGATTCACTCTAGCTTCAAAGACTACTGAAGATAAAACTGTATGTTTCTTTCTTTTTATAATTCAATAGTATCTATTTTGTTCAATTCATATTTATATGATTTAGTATTTACAAAAATTAAGCAAATACTTATAAATCTAAGTAAACATGATATTAGGATATCTACAAGATGTTTCCACAACCTCATCTGTCCCCCATCCCCTCTTTTCTTTCTCCCTAGATATTCCCTCCTCCTGACCTACCCAGGGACTACCGACCGGTACACTATTTTCGTCCTGTAGTAGATCTGTCTACTGTCAGTCCCATTGTGGCTGAAGCCCTCAAAGCTTCTAAAGGACAGATGGTCCAAGAGGGGGACAGTCAAAAAGGACGGCACCAACTAGATTCAGCACAGAGAAGGGAGCTGCTGGGAGAGTCAGCGCTGCAAGGTACTGCATCTAAAGCAATCGTTCATTGGTCTACTCTCTGAGTCTATGTCTCTTTCCTCTCTCGCATCTCTCCAGTATCTGAATCTGTTCATAGCGCTAACCCCAGACCGTGCTCCACTAAGAGATTGCTTTTTTCCCTGATACTTTGTTTTAGTTGTGGTTCACTGCTAGCTTCATCATTTTATTGCCTTTCTGTTGTAGTTTTGAAAAAACTGGATACATTCCAACTGACATCATTTATATTTAAAATATTTAATCCTTACTATTTTCAGGGCCAAGTTCTGTATTTGACCTTTTAAAGGTGGAAGACAGGGAGAAGCTTGCCAAACTAAGAGGTGCTTCCAACGTACCTTCTGCATCCACCAGTTCTATCTCAACTAAAGACTCTCGTGCAGCGATAGTGTCTGCAGGAGTAGCTGCTGCTGCTGCCAAGGCCTCGGCTCAGAGGGCCATGTCGACAAGGTTCCAGGGCCCAGTTGAGCAACAACACGAGCAGGCCCTCACTGCATGGAGTGGCCCAACAGCTCAAGCTGGCGATACATTCAAACCTTTTGAAAAGAACCCAAGCAAACAAGCACGATATGACCTTTACATCAGCAAGCTCAAGCAGAGGGACAAAGGTAGACTGCTATAGAGTGGCAAATGTACCATAAAAAAACACACAGAAATAAGCCAAATGTAATTGTAAAATGTCCTCAAGCTGGCCTTGTATGGTGACAAGCACAATTTTACCTACACACAAATGATCTTATTTCCTTGGTCTTTTATGTCCACTAGATGCCCTAGAATTGAGCCTGGATTCCACAATGACCGAATGGGAACGAGGCAGAGAGAGGGATGAGTTTGTCCGCGCTGCCCTCCTCTACAAGCCCAGCAGCTCCTCCCTATCCTCCCGCTTCACCAGAGGGAAAACTCAAGAAGATGGAGAGACTGTTGAGGTGACTCGGGATCAGGAGGTAGGTCACAGTGTCGTCATCAGACGGCACTTACAATGAAGACACTGTACGTATTAATGTGTGTTTAGATATGTCAGTTTGTTCGTGAATTGTTAAACTAACTTCATTGCAGTAATAGCAGAAGTTTAGACCTCTACATTTGTACTGACAAGGGTAGGAGAGTAGTTTCACTAGATTAGGTTTTTCCTTACAGAATGATGTAGATGACAAGCAGGCAGCAGTGACTATGAAGATGTTTGGCAAATTGACAAGGGACTCGTTTGAGTGGCACCCCGATAAGCTTCTCTGCAAGAGGTTCAACATCCCTGATCCGTACCCTGGGTGAGATACTCATTCAAATGAAAACCTGGATTTATAATCCTTGCGTACTTGCAAACTTCACTGCAAAATGTAATGTTCTTGACCATACTTTGATGTGACTCCAAATCTAGGTCAGGAATAGTCGGAATGCCTAAAGTGAAGAGGGACAAGTTTTCTGTGTTCAACTTCCTAAATGTGTCAGATAGTCCTACAGCTGCTGGAACCTCTGCTTCACAAGGTAAAAATAAACTTATCAACACAAACTAAATCCTAATTAGGGTACATGAGTTGTGGGTACATTTGACTTACTTTGACCAAAGACCAAATTACCAATGCTAAATTTTAAAAGGTTATCAACAAATCTGTAACACGTCTTAAAAAGGAAATATTAATAGTCTAATTTACTATCTTTAACATTGTACTAGCAAAGCATAAATAAGGACCCTGTTATTTTCATATTAAATGGGTCCTGGGTTTTTCTTTTATATCTTGTCTACTGCAGGTCCACCAAAGGCCCAAGTGCCAGGTAAGAGGTCTAGATGGGATGTATCTGGCCAGGCACAGGATGAGAAGAAGGACCCACTAAGCGAGTTCATCAGTGTAGCCCGAACTGAAGCATCGGCAGTATCCGCCTCAGCCACTACAGACCCTACAGCTGAGGTAATGTTTACTTTGTTCCCAGTGAAGGAAATAGGGAGACACTGGGACTTATTGATTGAATTCAGGGGCACGTGGTAGACACATTATTCGGTAGTCTTATCTCAAAAATTGTATAAATGGGAATTCAGAAGCTATTTTATTTCATCACAGTGATCATTGGCATTCAAGTTTAACCAGTATATTTAGACCAAATTGGACAACGAATTAAGGCAGATTAGCGCTCTTTATTGGGGCATTGGCAGTACCTCTTCACACATATCAACAACAGCATGCAGTCAATACTGAACAATACTATACTAATAAGTTAAATACTTAAATACTGAAATACTCTTCATGTAGGGTAAGATATATAAGGTGTTAATCATTTCAGTTACTGTGTATAAACAAAATACATTGTGAAACATTTAATTGTTTGCATTGTTTTTGCAATTGTAAATGCTCATCGGTTTTATTTGTTGTTCTCCAGACCAAATCACCAGAACAGCTCTCATCAGAAAAGAAAGAGGACGAGGAAGAGGAAGAAATCAGGCCCCCTATGGATCTGTTTAAAGCCATCTTTGCTGGTTCCTCAGATGACAATTCATCTTCTTCATCAGACAACGAAAGTGAGGATGAGAAAGAACAAAAGGGAGGTGGTCAAGAGAAGGCTGGGCCACAGATCTCAAGTCTGTTTAATATTAACCAGACGCCGACCATTGCTGTTCCTCCCCAAGCTGGACACATCCAGCACATGGGTAACAAATCCCCTTCATAAAAAATGTATCGTGACATTGTTCTTGCAGTTTATTTTTATTTCCTTTCAATAAATTAATCTTGACACGTACAATGCCTAAAAATAATTTGTTTGTTCTTTTTTTTTGGTTTAAGTTACAGTGTCTCAAAAGGAGCAGATGGTTCCAACTACAGTTGTTCCCAGTCAGGGCAAGGAGCTGGAAGAATTTGGCCCTCGTCTGCCACCTCAATCTACATTATGTATGTATATAATAATAGCAAGAAAAAAATTGTGCTGTACAGACATAATTTCTTAATTGATTGTCTTATAAGAACTTAGGATTTTAACTTGCGCTCATCCTCCATATTCAGCGGGTAGATGCTTGCCATCTTCAAGCTCCAGTGTCCATGAGGAGAAACACAAAAAGAAGTGCAAGGAAAAGCACAAGGCCAAAAAACAGCACAAACACAAAAAGGAGAAAAAGGTATGACTGAGAAGCCTATTGTAAACGTGTAAAACCTGTAAAAATAATAATAATTCAGATCTCAACTCTCTACTGCCATTGATTCTCTTTTTTGTAGCAGAAGAAGAAACATAAGAAACATAAACATAAAGGCAAGCAGAAGAAGGAGTCAGATAGCTCTGATGCTAGTGACACCGACAGCTATGAGGTTAAAGATTCCACGGAGGTGTCAACAGAGGAGCTTCTCCAAAGGTTAGACTCTTGTATTATCATATTCTTCTTTATAAATGTAATGTTTATGTCCTCCAATAAGTAGATGCAGATTACAATATGTATAATTGTGACAATTTTTTTTATTGGCTATCTTTTTCATATCATTTTTGAAAGTTTTACTTAAGTAATTTCTTCACATCAAGGTTAAAAGGAATCCGGAATACCAAGCTACGGTGAATCCGTATGCATTCACCATAAGGACAACTGTTTCGGACAACACAAGACGGAGTGACATGCTAAATAATAATGTACATTTTACAAATAAAATGTGAACATTCGTTTTTTGCTATTTCTGATATTTCTTATCATTTTAAAATAAATATTTTTGTTATCATCATTTCTAAGAGTTACTTTTGTTTAATCGACGTAAAACAGTCCACCTGCTGCAAAATACAATTTGAACAGAATTTTTGTTTATGAAAATATACGTACTTTGAAACTGAAAAAACTTGTATTGGCACTAGATGCCTTGGGGTTTCTATAGAAACTCATTAGGAGCTACCAGTACGCAACAACGTGTTCAGAGTAGAAAAGTCATCCTGACATTAACTCCGCCATTGGCAAATTACTTTTTCAAAAGTTATCTTGCCTCCTGAAGTGGCACATTGTGGCCATGAAAATGGCGACCAGAAATATTGATCCTTTGTCACTTGATGAATCTATTGAGGAGGTTGAAGTAATAAAAAGCGCAGATGAGAAAAGTCTGCCGTCGATATGGGCGCATCAACCAAATTCCCAGGTAAAACTTGTCTCAATCCAAAGTACTAGTTTTACAATGGTGTTTTTTACACAATTCTTCACATTCTGCTTTTTTCAATCAGACCTTAAAAAAAGCACATGGCATAAATGTTCAAAGTAAACCATTAATATAGCTACCATGTGTCATAAAATAACTATATTGGCTGATCCGTTAATGTATTAATCGATACGACGTTTCTCCCAAAGATCCCAATCAAAGTATTACGGGGTCACTCGGATGCTGTTAACAGTTGTCATTTCTGCTTCAATGACAAAAAGATCGTAACAAGCTCTAGTGACAAAACTGCCTCACTTTGGGTATGCCACATCTTATTAATTAGGTTTCTTGTTGAGGTTTAATTGATTAAGCTTTTAGTAAGAACAATTACGTTGTTAAAATTATATGTTGGCCTTGACCAATGACTGTAATATTGCTTTTGTAAGTAATTGTACATTTCACTTTTTAAGGACACAGAAACATGTACCCCATTACGGGTATTCAAAGGCGGACATCTGTCACCAATAATTGGTTGTGCCTTGATCCCTGGACGAGATCGGTAAGGGTGAGGACAATGGTCTACAGAGGCACATCGTTTTATTTATTTTTCATACTTTAGAATTTACCATGGTTGCCTAGGTTTATTGGTATATCAAGGTAATCCATATTAGACCTACACGTGCCCCCTCAGTCAACACATTCCCGGTCCAGCTATTCTTACTGCATATCTGTATTTTTCCTTGTTAGTGCTTGTTCACCTTGCTTGATGCTTTCTTCAACCACCCATTCCCAATATAAGGCTCGAGTCAACTGTGTGGTCTTGCTCCAATGGCTGCTCTCAAATCACCATTCACATTTTTTGGAGCAAGATCTTTTATTACAAGACCTTTTGTTTGCTTGTTCTCTTTGCTGACACAAATGCTGTTGCCAGGTAACCCTGGCAGGCTAAACCCTCTGCAGTGTAGAAAGCAGGTATAATAGAGATTGAGGCTACAACAACTTTGCATTATATCAAACAAGCTATATTTGTAAATTGATGTCAACCAGTCTGAATGCAGAATACATTACAGTTTGATAAACGTGCATTTTATTATTTATTACATTTTATTTAACCAGGAGACTTCACATTGTGATTATAAACTTTTGAGCGAGATCTGGTTGCAAGGCAGCTGCACAATGAACGTACAATGAAATAATAAAGAAATGTGTTCCGAGCAGTTAGCATATTATATGTATCAGTAAGCACATTACTTGTTGTAAATACATGCACTTTTATTATTGATCTGTACATATTAAGTATTTCTTATTTTTATTTTTTTATCTTATTTTTTTTTTTCGTGGATATTTTGACTCGGTTCTACTTAGTTGCTGCCGGGCATGTCAAACGAATTTCTTTGCTCAGAATGATTCTGTGTTATACTGTGCACTTGACAAATAACACACTTTGAACTTTTAACTTTGATTATGAAAAAAAAAAATATGAGAGCATTTCATGATAACTTGATTTTCAGAATTGTGTAGGAGAGCAAGAGAAGCACACAGAGTGGTTTGCTATAGCAAAAATCAGACCTTGAATGGCCTGTAAAGTTTTTATTTACTTTTGTCCCTTAGGCTTATCACTGCGTCATGGGACAAAACAGTCAATGCTTGGGACATTGAGACAGGAAAGATCATAGTGAGTCAGTCTAAGGACAACATATGGTTCCTTCTCTATTAGCCTACCGTTAACTCACTTATTTCATTCAGCCATTCACTTATCTTTTTACAAGTTTTTTTTAAGATGCACAGTAAGCAATGAACACTCATTTATTCTGTATTGTGTTTGTACATGAAGTGGACGGCCACACAGGGTGGTCTCCTGACCTCTTGTAGTGTATCGGGTGATGGAAGGTTTGTGGTTTCTGCTACTGACTTGGAGAACGCCATCTACTTAATTGATGCAGATGATGGGAAGTGTATCTTTCATATTAAAGGTAATCCTTCTGGACCCACACCCTCTTTGTCACATAACTTTGGAATTTTACATAATTGATCCCCTCCTCAGGTCATCACAAGTCCACCATTATGCAGTGCAGATTTGATCCACAGAGCAAACATGTGGCCAGTGTATCTGAAGACAAAATGATCAAGCTGTTGGACCTTGCCTCCAATAAAACCACCTTAAAAATAAACAGGTATTGTTTTCCAAATTTCAAGGAGCCCAATAAAATCGAATTGGTATGAAAACATTCGTTTAACAAACATTGAGGCATGTTTTGAACTTGGGATTTTCCTTCATAATTTTGAAATGACTGATTCAGCTCTTCACAAGTCAGAGCCAGATTGCAGTGGACTGCATTATTCTATTGAACTAGTATTGGATATACTATTGGGGTAATCTGACAAGGCAGGCTACCCTAGCGGCTAAGTCCCAAATAAGCCCCAGGGAGTCTTTATGGAAACCGCAACCCTCGACTGCAAATGAAGCCTCTTCCAAATTCTCCAGTGCCCAGTCAAATTGATTGGAATCGATTGGACAATAAATGAAAGACAGATAAAAGAGAATGGAAGGCTTTTTGAGACTACATACACAGCTGTTTCTTTCCAGTGTATGCACAGTATGTAATTAGACTGACACTTTCTTCACCTCTGTGATACACTCGACACGTAGGGCTACTGAGAATAGACTGTTACTATAATAATGCTGTGAAAACAATTTTATAAATTAATAAACATGGCAAAAAACTATAACGCCATTTTTTATGCCATTATGTATAATGATTTGAAATTATTTTCTTAAACTACCCTATCACCATCTCTGAAATTAAGCCTTTCAAATTTCAGGACCCTAGATTGTATGTCAAAATGGTGATTTTTTTTTTGTCAACCCACCATAGTGCACTTCAATTAGTGAGACAAATAAATTTCCTTTTTTTATGAAAAGATGTTTTACAGATTTCTTCATTGTAATTACAGTAAATTACAGTACATTACCAAACGAAAGTTTGGACACACTTTCCAGTCAACATCTAGGCACTGGAAGTTTACCCTTTTTTCCTAATTTATTGCAGCATGCATACAAATGTTGTCTCCAACTGCTGCTTTACCAACAACAATCGCTACCTGTGCACTGCATCGTGGGATAAAACCCTGAAGTTGTGGGACCTCCAGACTGGTGTGTTTCGCTCCCAAGGTGGGGTGACACTAAGCAAAGGGCATGACGGCAGTGTCAGCTCCTGCACCTTCTCTGATGATGGTGAGATGCAAGAATTCCCCATGGCTCCTTTTGAAAATAATTTGTTACAATTTTACATTGCCATTCATTTAATTTAAACTACAAAATGCATCCTTAGACAACCCCTATCCTTTTGAGGGGAAGTGGCTCAAGCAACTCGTGGGTTTAAATTGTATAATTCTGTTTTCTTAGGATCACTCCTTGTGTCTGGTGCTTATGATAGAACTGTTGCTTTTTGGGATATTACTACACTCAGCAGAACCTTAGTATTAAAGGTAAGTTATAAGTTCACATACTGCAATAATTCGAATGACAGATTATAAACTTTTTTTTTTAAAGCTTTCTATTTCTCGTTTATTTTTTCTGTCTAATGTAGGGACATGCTGATTGGGTGACTGATGTTGCAATCAGTGCAGACAAAAAGTGGGTGGCATCTGCCTCTAAGGTACATGGTGCTTAATGTGACAATGCCCAATCTTTCAGTTAATGTTTAACTATTATATTGTGCCATGTGAAGCAATTTTAACATACACAGTATGCGATGTTAATATACACATATTTGAACTGTGAATACTATGTTGTACAAGGCATATCTGCCATCAGCATAACGTAATACTCAATTGCAAGGTTTTTTGTGTATATTTTCCTCTCCAAAAGGACACAACCGTGAGGCTGTGGAATATAGAGAGCTCAGAGCATCTTCCCAGAGTAGTTGCGACTGGAAAAAATCAAGACATGGCATTACAGATACTCATGGTTAGTAAAAGCTAAAATAATTAAAGCTGTTTCTCTCTTTTGAGCTTTGAGTTTGAATGAGATTGTCCTATCACACATGCATTAAACTGATCTATATATGATCATGTATATGTGATCATGTAATTGGCCTGCAATGACACAGACAGTTGAGTTTGCTCTGATTATTACAGTGTGAGGACTGTGCGAAACCATTCTCTGTGTCCAGACTGGAAGTCCACGAACTGACCACCAAGTGTGTTTTCTGCCGTTTGAAGAGACCAACCAGATACTCAGTGCAACCACCTACTGTAAATGATTTGGCTTTGTAATACTTAATCAATTGACCTAATTGCTTGGTGTTTAACATTTTCTGAATCAGAACAAATGGATGGTATATATCATTTGGGCGATATAGTAGGCTAACCTATTAAGGTACAACTTTCTTCTATATTATGACCGGTAAATTGATTGTGAAGACAAAAAGCTGGAGTGAGGTTCTGTACTTATTTGCATTGCGTCCATGAAAATCCTTGGTAGATTTATAAACCCAATTATTTTGCGCAGGGTCCAATGGCGCCGTGGCTTAGATGGTTAAAGCGCCTGTCTAGTAAACAGGAGATCCTGGGTTCGAATCCCAGCGGTGCCTTTTGATTTGTTGTGATACATTCTTACAAATGGATCATTCCAGACTTGGAACAATTAATCTGCATAAAACACTGAGTCTCAGAGCAATCTCAGAGTACTGAAGTTAATAAGTGATTTGGCATCTGAAAAATCGATGTAAGTTATCCATTTGGCCATGTGAGGGCAGAAGTGAGAGCGTGTTTGAAAAAGAATCTTTGAACAGGATGGATCACGGTGACAAAAATAAAGAAATCTCCAAATTTAGATTGATGTGTGCCTTTAGTCCGTTGCAAATGAGAATTAAATTTGCAAAAAATTAATCGTGTAATTGTTTCGTCTACTGCTAATGCAAGCTCTCGATTTTTTTGGTGCACGAAGCTGCATATGTCGCGTGCCAACACTTTCATGGCAAGAAGTGCAGTGCGTAACCTGCGGTGACTTTGTTCTGTTGAACGAACAGGATTGCTAGCAAAAATGATGCATTGTACGAATCGAAAGGTTAAATCCCTGTTCACACTGTGGCTTGAAAATGTTATTAATTAAACTACTTGCAAGTGTAATTTGAATTTCTTCAGAACACTAGCCGACGCAGATGTTACGAGAAAAAATACAAAGAAGATGACAAAAGACGTACCTGGATCATAGAAATGATGGAGCGGATCATATTAAAGCTCCTGCTTATCAAATTGATATGTATTCGTTTCGCTTTGGTTCTTGTTGGTAAGTGCCATATTACTTAATTAGTTCACATTTTTCGACAAACCAAATGGCGTTTTTCTAGCGTGTTGACTGACCAATTATTTTTGATTAAAATTTCGGTCGAAGTCATCATTCTACTGTCACATTTTTAGTATATCCTTTTTTGCATTTGTGACTGATTTGTCACTGACAAACGATAGCGACGTATTTGTAAACATGCATGATGGTTTTTGACCATACTAGCACCACACTCAGCATTACATCATTGCTTCAGCTCAGCATGTCCTCATGTATTGGTGTAGCCAATGGATCAATTATGTGGGAACAGTAGCCTGAAATTTGCAGCGAGGTCACTGAAAACATGAGGTCACTGAATATTCAACCGCTCGTTCATTGAACTTTAAGGTTGGCATAGCAATTCATTTGGTTGCTATTATATTGCCCTTCCCCCATGGTGCCTTGATAGAACTCGGAAGTAATCTTAGGTGGAGGTGCGAACGAGAGAACAATAGTGTGAGGTAGAAGGATGCTGGAGGCGTTCTTAAGAAACTCGAAACTTTATTACCATAGTGTTACTACAAAGGAATAATAAAGCTGTTCTTTGAATTAGTAGATACTCCAGACGTTCTCCTTACTCCTAGTATCATGCAACGAATACAAACAACTGAAGGCTTTAGCTATATATCATAACTGTATGTACATGAAAAGAGACCCCAGCAGTGCTACAATGGGAACATGGTACACCCGACATTTGTCTCAGAATCTATAATAGAACCTGAAACTGAACTTAAACATATGAATACACATTGTCTAATAAATTAGATGAGACTCACGATTAAAGATATAGTTGACTTTAGCTTTATCTTGTTCAACTAATATAATGATGTTAAATAACTATCAAGTTATTTAAAGTGTTTTAGTTTACTCTTTTAGTTACTTTTGTTTTTATTCACTTGTCTTTAGTGTCTTTGCTGAAAATCGAAGACATTCTGTTATCTTTAGTGTGCAGCTTTAAACATTGTAATATAATATACACAACATGGACTGTTTTATTGTTAAGTTGTTGGAGGTGCTTCTTTAGGCCTACACCTGCGATTGTTCTTGGTGTGAGTCAAAATGGCCTGAATCTTAAGCTACAGTGTTATAGTTTGATGCCATTAAATTGTCTAATACTCCGTAGATTGCGGATAATGAATATTAACAACTCAGGTTGCTGTTATTGAACACCTGAAAGTTTAACAACATTCAAGTATTAGCTGGAATTCAGTGATGTATTATGTGTGAGTTCTGTATTCAGGTATGTATTCCAGGATAAACTGAGTGTCCGGGGATTCGATATCTTTTGCAGTGACGCAATGTAAACGTTTTTACTCAAATGTCTCTCGAACTGTTGGATCACACAGCCGCATTGTTGTGTGGGCTGTTGAGTACACAATATCCTTATCTCTGTCCCAACATGTTTACATGACCAGAATTGTTGGTTCCTGATACACCTCAGCTTCAATGAAAAAAGATATTTAAGGATAGACTGAAGAAAAAATGCTATAATACAAATGTTAGTCTACGTGAAGCAACAGAGTTCACTCTCGCTCTCTGCGCTTGCTCTCTCTTGGCCTTCCTGCCCTCCTTTATGCATGGTTATCATTTTAATGAAACTCTTAAAAAGCACCCTCAACACCACAGATGATTCGACTGATAGAAGTGATGGGCTCTGTTTTCCTCCTTTCCCTGTGAGATGTATTTTTGTTGATTAATTTTTTTTGTAATAGAGCGGAAACGGGCAACACTCTGGACAAACGGTCTCAGTGCAAAATTAATCGAACATCTTTCTGAATAAGCATTTGTGTGATATTGAAAGCAGTGGGGTACCATTGTCTTGACATCCCTGTTGATCAAGAGGTGGATTGGTTTTATTCTTTGACTCAGCACCAAGTATCCATAATTAAAAAATCATCATGAATAAAAGAGTATGCAATAGGCCTACATGTCCATGGCTGTGAATAGTCTACATTCATCATTCATCCTACATTTTTGTGTCTTTGAATGTATTCAAAGTGTGATTTAGGGACTGTAGACCGTTAGATGCCACAACACAGCCTTTAGGACAGTCCTTCTGAGTTGCACATATCTGTCACCTGTTACACCACTGAGCTACTTACTGTACTGCACCAAACTGCAGCACCTAAAATCTTTGCACACGCCTGAAGGGGTTATTTCTTTACATTTTGCATTGGAACAGACCACTTAACTCCGCTGGCTCAGTCACTGTTTAAAATCTGAATTAGCCTGAGATTCAGTTTGCATATATCAGTAAAAGACATAATATGTGTTGCTCTCTCTCTGTCATAACAAACCGACGTTCAGGCCAGTTCTCATTAAAATAAAACACTTGTAATGCCACTTTTAGTAATCTATCTAAATTGAACGTATATGTCCTCGTTTCCCCCAGTGGCTTGCAGTGGAAAGGTAGAGCTGCACACTGAGAGGAGGGGGGTGATCTATAGCCCCTCATGGCCCCTCAACTACCCCCCAGGGATGAACTGCAGCTGGAACATCCAGGGAGACCGTGGGGAAGTCATCACCATCAGGTAACCTCAACTCGAATCATCCTTCATTGGAACCGATCTGTTCTATGCCAGTACTAGAGCAAACAAAGACAAAGGTTTATTATCAATAAGCCCTGGAAATGTGCATTGTGTAATTGCTTGTTCCTGATACACCCTACTATTTTATTTTTCATCCGCTCCATATTTCTTTCACTCGCTACCACTCGCCTTCTGCCTCCCTGTCTTTCCCTGCCCATCAGTTTGATGACTCATATCCCCAGAGAGACGATGCACTGCCAGAGGAGTGCTTGATGTCACAAAATGTTCTTACTGTCCCTCGTCAACTGTACATTTGTGAGTTCTGTACTCACAGAATACCCCCAAAATGTAGCATAATCATTAACACTCATTCCCTGTTCATTATCTTTTTTTTTGTCAAATCTAGCCGAGTAGTATAGTTTTACCTCAGTTATGCCATTTATAACATAAAGGTTGGGTCAAATGTGCTAGAATTTGTTGTTGATTCAGCAGATCATGATATACAGTGTTTTTCTTGACAACACAAAGCACTTGCTGTTGTGACTTTAGTGATAATTGCTCCCTTGGGAACAGCACAGCCTTTGCTTCTAGACATTTGTGAGGCAGCAGTGAAACACCTTTGGCTTTCAAACTCATAGTTGATTATATGGACTATTGTTTTTTCTTAGTGACCTATACATAACTATAGGGGCGAGGGAGGCTGTTTGAAGTGGACGAGAGTTTTACGGACAGCTAGAGGCAAAGTTCATATGATGGTGGTACGGCAAAAGTATGACATCATTCAGGATGGCTCAGCCACTCTGGCAGATTGAATGTGTGTGAGTGGGTGAGTAGGAGAAAAAATGTGTGTGTGTTTGTGTGTGTGTGTGTGTGTGTGTGTGTGTGTCTTCGTGCGTGCGTGCATGGATGCGTGTGTTCTGAACCCTGTGATATGCACTGTAGTGATCATTACTAAGTGGTTTGAGTGAAGTGAAGATCAATCTTGCGCTGTTATGTCTAACTTTTCCACATTCTGATTCACAGGGTCATCATCATTGTCTGAACGTTTACAATATAATGAGGGCCATATCAGCATGTAGCATGATGTAAGCTGTAGAAAGTCCTTTTTGTGAGACAGAATTTAAATTAGATTTTGGAACTTTTTTTGAGGTGTCAAACATCCAGCAACTTAAATGTTTAATGAGTTGATTCTTTCATTGAATCTGCTGAGTATGAAGTAGCTGAGATAGGTTGATATGTACATTGGGAGCACCACGGGTCACCACTGCACCACACAGATGCCTACTACGCTCTCATACCTAATAAGAGGTACTTGGCAAGACCTGATGTGTTTCTTGTTTTGCTCCCATGAGCCACTCGTTCCAGACAGTTGACAAGTTCAACACTTATTTAGCACTCAGGCTGGCAGAATGGAAAACACTGCCTAAAACCATATCTGTCCCACTGTCTACTCCCTACTCTAAAGCCCATTTAAAATGGTTTGTCAAATTGTCAAAACATTTCTAAAATATTTTTAATAGTAAAATTAATGATGACTTAATAAAAATACATTTGTTAAATTACAAATTTTTTATATTAAATAGATAAGGCAAATTTTTACAGAAGATCTAGACCCTTCAATGCTAAAGACACTTTAACTTTTGAAATCCCTAATGCCTGTTCGCTTGGTTTTAACGCCTCAGTTTCCGTAACTTTGACCTGGAAGACTCGGGACGATGCTCCGGGGACTGGCTGCTACTGGGCCCCACGTGGAGGGAGGAGTACCGGGTGTGTGGCTCCCTTCTGCCCCCTCCGTTCATCTCTTCTAGGGGCCGAGTCTGGCTCTACTTCCACTCCCAGGCTAATAGCTCGGGCCAGGCCCAGGGTTTCCGTCTCTCCTACATCCGTGGTGAGTTAGAGAGAAGATCAGTGTGAGCGCTTTGGGTTGACTCTGGGGGGCCGTCACCACATTACTTTTTTATTCCGCCAAGATACCACATTCATTTATTCACTCACTAAATGGTAACATACATAAAAAGGGGGGGGTTCGGTTCAAATCTAGGTAATCTGTGAACCTAATCTAACCTAACCTGATCTTCTCACCCTCTGAGTTCAAGCATTAAAGAACATTAAACCAGACCATAAGGGGATCAGATATCATCCTATATCATGCAGAGGTGTGCACATAACCGCCTCCATGTTGGGGACCCAATCAAATGCACTGTGAAAATCTTGTCTCAGCTGTCTAAATGCTGCTCAGCGTAGCAATAATCAAGTGAGCACTTTAGAAATCAACATTTCTTGAATGAATTTGGGTTAAGAGCAGATGTCTTTGGATGTTTCAAGTAGGCATCTTCCTTCTTAAATGATTCATTAATTTGAGCTCACCAGTGTCACATGCCTTTCTGCAAGGTCCTATATGAACACATATGGTTAAAGCGAAAACAGGCAGAAAACCCTGTTATTTGATTTCACTTATCCATTTAGACTTGACCCTATTGCTGATTAAAAATGCATGAGCTAATTGGGAGTCAACAAACATGATGGCCTTAGGGAAGGCTTGACACCTTTGTGCAGCTGACTGGCTGAAATCAATGACTTTGGTGTGATGTAGTTTAGAAACACCATAGGAAGATCTTTCTTTTTTTATCTTAAGGACTTGTCAAACTAAATGCTGAGCTTTTGACTGCGCTTGCTTAGCTGTCTGGAGTTGATTTGTTGTGGCCATTGTTTTAGCCTGGTGTAACATGAAGTTTACACAGTGCTCTAAAGAACAGAATCTTAGGAATGTTCTCTTATGTTCGCTCGATAAAGCTGTAGTGAAGTATAAACAATCCAGGCCCCTTTTTATTGTGTATTGTGACAATCTTTTCCTTCAGTTAGAGGCTTTTGGACAAATGTTTTGATATTTTAGTCCCAAGCCAGTTTCTGATCTCCATGCTGGGTTTACTCCAGGTCGCCTGGGTCAAAGCAGCTGCCAGACAGATGAGTTTATGTGCGGTAATGGCAAGTGTCTCCCCCGTACCTGGAAGTGCAATGGCCTGGACGAGTGTGGCGACGCCACCGACGAACGCAACTGTGCTCCTCCTCCTACTGACTCCCGGCCCAGCCTGTGCCCTGCCGGCTCACTGCCCTGCACCCATGCCCAATCCACTCGCTGCCTGCCGCCCTCGCTTCGATGTAACAGCGCACACGACTGCCCGGATGGGTCGGATGAACTCGGCTGCCCGGATACCGCGTGCGGGAAGCACCTGGGGAATTTCTACGGTTCTTTTGCCTCACCAGACTTCTTCCGAGCCAACCGGAGTGCCCAAGGGGAGCTGCATTGCTCCTGGCTGCTGGACACCCAGGACCCCAAGCCTATTGTACTACAGCTGGACTTGCAGCTCGGTCCTGGGGACTCTCTGCATGTCTATGACGGGCTTATTCAGCAGGCAGAGCGCCTCCTGCAGGCCCTGTCGCATCATAACAACCGCCGGCCCACCCTGCTGGAGTCTAGCCGGGGCCAGATGAGTGTGCTATACCTTGCCCTGCCACGGAGCCCTGGACACGGCTTCAACGCCACATATCAGGTACACTTCATGGCTTTGAATAAGGGCTATTCTTTTTTTGCTTTAGTAATTGGTTTCAAATGTTTCTTTTTTTTGGTTCCAGTTACCATCATGATAGAATATCAGAGACGTATTTTCGGGTGTGCTCTTTGACCCTGCCAGGTTAAAGGCTACTGTTTCCCAGGGGAGCATCCGTGCGGCGGGGACCAGGGTTGCTATTCAGAGCGCCAGCGCTGTGACGGCTACTGGCACTGTCCCACGGGCCGTGACGAGGAGCAGTGCCCTGTCTGTCAGGAGGGCGAGTACCCGTGTGAGGGAGGGAGTGGGGCCTGCTACCCGACGTCAGAGCGCTGCAACAACCAGAAGAAATGTCCCGACGGTTCCGACGAGAAGAACTGCTACGACTGCCAACCCGGCAACTTCCACTGCGGCACCAACCTGTGCATCTTCGAGACGTGGCGCTGTGACGGCCAGGAGGACTGTTTGGATGGCAGCGACGAGAGGGACTGCCTGGCGGCTGTGCCCAGGAAAGTGATCACTGCAGCCCTGATCGGCAGCCTGGTGTGTGGCCTGCTCTTGGTCATAGCCCTGGGCTGTGCCTTCAAGCTCTACTCTCTCAGGACACGCGAATACAGGTGTGCAGGCTGGGCCGGACAGGCTTCCCCTTTGTCTTAGTCTTATTCAGTGCTGAAATATATTTATTAACTTTGTTCTTTTATTAGGTCCACTTTGGCCTGTGCCCATCGACCTAATGTCCTCTTTTTAGTTCTATTTCATCTTTCCCTCTTGCCTTTTGAATCATTCCACCTTTGTTTAGCTCTGTTCTCCTCCCTTTCCTTTAATATCCCTTTTGTCTCTCACCCTGATTGCATTGAAATTGGCCGACTGCTTAGTGGTTTTGTTCTTTGCCTTGTCCTCCTCCCCATGAAAGCTGCCCATTCTCTTCCCAGACCTTAATTGATCACACCACAGAGATGGTGACAAAGGGGTTTCATTTGACGCCTGGCCTGATGAATGGGCTGCTGCTGCCGCTGGTCAATGACGAGGCGGTGGGGTAGCTCCACCGCTGAGGCCCATTCCCTGTGCAGCCCCCGGGATAATAGGCTAATATGTAGCCTCTGGTAGCCTCTTCCTCAGCTGGCGCCGGCTGCCCTGCTGGTGCCCTACTAATCCAGGCCCAGTGTAACACCCTTCATTCTCTGTGTAAGCTGATCCGCTTGGCCCAATACCCTGCAGAGAGGAGTTATGCACTCATGGAAAGTGAGAGAAAGGAAAAGAGAGGACTTGAATAAATCCTAAAATCATTAACAGTTGCAGTTGTGTCTGGGTTTTTTTGGGCGACTTTGTGGTTGTATTTTAACAGACTTGGCCATGGTTCATGCTGACTATATACAACTTTGTGAGGTGTAGCAAAAGGCATGAGGATGAAACAGCAGTATAGACACAGATGGGGACTTTTTCAAATCTTGCATTACTGTCAAGTGACTACTATATAATTTCTTAGGGTTCATTATTTATTTTCAATCACTTTTCAGACACAAAATATCTCTGTAGATTTGTGCCAAGAAATTTGCAATTAATAATGAGCAAGCCACTAATTGTTTGTATATTTCTAAATTTAAAGTAGTTTATTACCATAAAAGTGTCTTTCTCAGTTTTGTTTTTCCATGTCTACAACAGAGCCTTTGAGACCCAGATGACCCGACTGGAGGCGGAGTTTGTTCAACGAGAGGCCCCGCCCTCCTACGGTCAGCTGATTGCTCAGGGCCTCATCCCTCCTGTGGATGACTTCCCTGTCTACAATCCTACTCAGGTGAGGGAAATATTTGTGAAGTGAACTTTATATATGTTCGTATAACATATAACATTTCTTTAATTGTTTCACTATATTTGTTTTGTAAGTTGTGCTCTGTTTGCACGGCATGAGCATTATCATCGGCTGATGCAAAGCGAGCTAGGCACTTCCCTCCCCTCAATGCCTTTGATGGTCCAAAGTAATGTCTATGAGATGAGATATTCAGTCTTGAAATTGAAAGCTACCAATTCATCCAATAAGCTTCTTCTCCCCTCAAAGCCTGATTTGTCTGTCTCTTTTCTGCATTTCCATGTCTCTTTTCTCTTTCCACGTCTCTTTCTTGTCAGAATAAGTGCTCCTGATTATTTGCGTAGTCTTTCTTCTTCTCTGTCTTTTCCTACTGTCATTCTCCTTTATATTCAATTATCCACTCATACTCAGACATCCTCTCTGGCCCTTCCCTTTTTTGGTTCTCCTTTCTGATCTGCACTCATTCCATTTCTCTTCCTCTTTCTCTGCTTTGAAGTACCGTGCCATTCTGGAGGGGTTTATGAATATGAATGCTGAGTAGACAAGACAGTGTCTGCACCATGTGCTGTTATATCTTCCACTCTCAGACCGCCCTGAATTATGACAAATATACAACTAAACACTATTATTTTCAATTCAAAGCACGTAACTCTGTGCATCACAGCCATTGCAGCAGTTAGTTGTGATTAATGTTGGAGGATTATTTCCACATAGCTCGTTTCCGGGGCCGTTAAATCCTTGTTTTACTAACCTTGGATGCATGGGTTAATGTGGGCTAATTGCATGATCACAGGCCTTCGGAAGGGGAGCACCTCGGCTATTTAATGAGCAGGCTGACGCTCAGTGGGTTGCTGCAAGCTCACTGCTGCTGTCCATATCCTTCTCATTAGCCTGAGTGGAGAATTGATGCTTCCACCCAGATGCCCATACACTCTCCTCATGCTTGGCAGCTTGTCCTTGAGAAAGTAGCAAGGCAAGCAAAAAAAGCTAAAGATAAAAGCATAATACAGCTGTAGGTGAGTTCCCATGTTATTGGTCCCGCCTCTGGAGGAGAGCAAGCTACTTGGTATGCAGGCGTATGCTTTGGACATTGTAATGGACAGGCAAGGGGAGATGGTCACTGAAGACAGTAAAGGTATTGAGAGGGTCTGTGCAGTTCTGCATTAAAACTATCGACTCGCAGTTTAATAAAATAAAAAGAATAAAAATATTTACAAGTAAGCTGTTTTTTCTATACATAGAGCTGTTTTTAATGGTGTTATAGTGGACAGGAGTGGCGCAGTTTGTCAGTGAGATCCTTGCCCTTCTGGTTCATTCTGTGTCTGATGTGAGGAAGAGGTGTGAATGTTGTCATGGCAACGGAATTTTCTAGTGCTTGATTGGCAGGGCAACGGTCTTACTGACAAGGGTTCTCTCTTGCACTCCATCCAACTCCCTCTTGGTCGTGTTTTTGTCTCCTCGCCCGTTTCCAGCTGGGGTCTTCACTTTTCATCACTACGCCCTTTCATCTTCTTCTCATCTTTCCTTTCTTGCAGGCGTCTATGCTCCAGAACATCAGAACAGCCATGCGCAGGCAGATCAGAAGGCACTCTTCTCGTCGGGCCCCATCTCGCCGGCGCCTCGGCCGCCTCTGGAGCAGGCTGTTCCACCGCGGGAGTCGCTCGAGAGGCCAGATCCCGCTCTTGACCCCACCAGGTTCAACAACGGTTGCAATAGGCCTACACAGCTATCACACTGTGGAGGAAGGTGGAGGTGTCAGTGCTGACGCTGGGGCTGGCACCCCGGTACACACACCCTCGCCCCGCTCCACAGCTGCCCAAGGCCTGGCATTACAGGGACACGCTGAGGCCTCGTCTCTGCCCGTCTCTGGGTCTCCACCCTCGCCTCTCTCCCCTCAATCTGCATTTGACAGCCAGGAGGACTTACCATCGGCTTTCCCAGGGTCGACTGGGTGCCAGCTGCCTAATTCTGAGCCCTCCACTCCTGCCCCGAGAGACTTTTTAGACCCTGTTGTGTCGCCATGCACCCCCCCGCACAGTAAGTGCTTCCAATACCCCCGACGGGCATCTAGAAAGATGGTTCTGGGCCTGACTGCCAACCTGAGGGGGGTGGCCCTGCAGCGCTACTGTCCCCTTGGTGTCACGTCCCCTGTGTCTGTGATTGCAGAGTCCCGGCCAACCAGGGCCCTGCCCCGGGGTCAGGAGGGGAGCCCGTCTGAGCGATCAGATGACAGCGAGAGCGGCCACTCCATAGAGATGCCAGTGCCGGAGGAGAGCTGCTCTATGGGACCACCCAACAAGCTCATCACCACCGATGAGGAGGGTTATGGAGATAGAGATACAGATGAATCCCTGCTGATCTGCTAGGAAACGCCCCCACGCCCCCCCCTTTCCACACTGTGACTGGGTGCCAACACACCTGTTGAACCCTCCAGGTTTGATAGTCCCACTACTAAACGCTGCTCCTGGTGCTGTCGACCGAGAGGATAGTGCAACTATACGGTGGCAGCAGGATTAACGAACAGCAGGAAGAAGTAGCCAAGCGGTTTAAGACAGAGTGCTTGTGTCCTCCATTTTGCTGCCTTACAGGAGATTTGTTGCTATGATGACAGACTCTTATTATTAATGTCGTGACTCACTTCCAGTGGCTGCTTTTATAAACGATGTAAAGGAGAAAAAGCACCTAGTGAATGGCTAGGGCTGACTGTGTGGACAGTTATTTGTTTTTAAAGGATGTTTTATCATGTGGTGGCTTACCTTTGTCCTTATGGTTTGAATGCACATGATTTGTGTTGTTACCAACTGTTTTGTGGGACTGAAGACAAGATATTTTTGGAAAGCTCAAATTTGACCAGTTCCCCCTAATTTTTATTATAAATTATCCATTTGCCTAATGAGGTGGAGACAGTGCCCAGAGATCGTATGAAAGAGGTTAATGGGCCAGTCTAGTCTAGGTCTAAAGTGACATAATTAAACAATTAATAATCCAGGCTATCCTGTATAAGTGTTAGAGCATTAATCGTGGAGATCAGTGTATGTATTCTCAAAGGCAAATTACACTGCTTGTAAATCTTTTTTTATTTATCTTTCACAAATTCATATTTTAATATTGTGGCAGTTGTTACTTTATCTAATATTAATTGCCTTAGATTATCTTATGATTCAAATGAATATGTTCCACTGATAAAATGAATTGGACTTTGAAACTTCTACCCTGCTAGTCTTGCCATCTTAAAGTGACAATTTTTCAGAGGAACAGGACCATTGGCATGCGTGTTGGTATTAGGCATGTTTTGTAGTGTATGCTCTTGTCATTATATTAACTCAAGTCAGTGCATACAAAATGTTATTTTTCTATTCCAAAAAGTTTTTATCTTAAAGAAAAACAAATCTAAGCGGCTATTGTCAATATACATGCTTCATACTACACATTTCAATTTGTGAACCATAGCATGGATTTCAGATTAGTACAACAATGACCATACTTAAAAAAGGGAATGTGTAAAGTTGATTTGGATTTTGTATTGTTTATTTTACAAGTAACTCTTCGATGTACTTTAATTGGGTTATTCCTGAATGAAAACTAAGAGAATGTACCTTCAGTGATTTTACCTCAAATCAAATGCCAGACAAACTCTGCCTTACTTTCTAAGGACGTTAAAATGTTAACATGTTCCATGATCAAATCAAGTGTCATAGCCTTTAACTGAAGACAAACACACTGTAGTCAGAAACTCAATACCTTGATAGTAAGTGCAATATCCCAGTACCACTAGCTGTATTTCTCTCGGGTGAGTGGTTGAGACCACAGTAACTTCTTCAATGCAGTTTGGATAATGGTCACATTAATGGTGGCTTTTACCAGTTAATGTGCCAAGAGAGAAATCTCACATTTATCCTCCATATTGCTTATGTGGACTGGGGAAATTGAACTAAATGGATTAAACACCACTCTTTAATAGTATTTGTCTGTTTCAATGATGGGTTGTGGTACAGAAGGTTTTAAAGGTTTTAGCACAGAAAGAATGTTGAAGATAATATTTTTGCAAGTGCAGAAGAAAGTGAATATTTCCTTACATTTTAAATATTGTTACTTAAGTTGTTGCGTCTTGCAAAATGACTGGTTTTAGTCCAGAAAAAAAGAAAAACATCTATTTCAAGGAGAAGTGTTTGCGCCGTTTAATACCAGTTTGGTTACCAAGAAACTTGGAAATGTCTGCATTGTAGTTTTGTAGTGTTTGAAATGCCTTATTATTGTTTAACACTGAGTCATAAGAACTACAAAGAGTTCGAATGATCTGTGATAAGAATGTCCAAAAGAGACCTGTTTGATGTTTTAACTTTTTTTTTTTTTAATCAACAGGCGTTCTTGTCATAAACATTGGGGATCGTCAGATGCGTCTTAAAAACGGATTATAGCTACCATTAGAAACCAACCACAGTTAGTCTTTCTGTAGTGAATTTCATCGAAGACATACATGTGTTTAGTGGGAGAGAGTGTACGATAGATCCTGTGCTTGTTTCAAATAGGTTTTATTGATTTGAGAGGGATTTGTATATTTTGAACTGGAAAAAAACTTAAGTTGCCATGAGTCTCTGAACTTGGGGTCAGCGGTTAGTTTCCACAGAAACGCACATCCTTTTGATTGTCTCAAATGTTTTCCCGTTCCTGTGTTTAATAAACTGATAATTTAATAAAGATTTGAAATCACTATATAATTGGGGAAATATAAAAGTATACAGACTGCACACAAAGACAAAAACATTCCAGATTTTCTCAGAATTATATTTATATTAATACACTTATTATAGTAGTTACTTATTATAGTAATAACAAATTTTTGTACACCCTTTATAAAACAGGAAAAGCTTCACAGTGTCACAATGTTACAGGAATGCCATCTCATCCTGCATAGCTGACACTTTTTGAAAATGTACTTCACACAGTATTTACATTGTTTTGTTTAACTAACAATGTCCCACTGTGGGGTACCTGGAAATCTCAGAGAAAATGGACATGTTAACTGAGTTAGCAGCATGTTTGTGCGATTTTGTACAGTATATAGGATGGACACAGTCTGAATTGGAAAGAAGTCCCATGTGTACCGTTCTCTAACTCTTGACATGTGCATCTGCAACCCTACAATAATTCTAGAAAAATATATAAGAATTATGGGACATCATATTAACATTAGAATAGTATGTGCTTCTGGGACCATTAAATGGCCATCATTCAAGGTTAAACATGTATTTGTAAATATTTCATTCCTTCTCATAAAACACCAATGACTTTAGTGATATGTGCAAATATAAAATGTAAAAAGTACTAATTTGTGCATTTTATTATTGCACACATTTATGGAAGTGCATGAATGAACAATCTTCATTGGTCAAGCCCCTTAAAGAGGGTGCAAAATACATGCTACCACAGATCAAACTATTGCCAAAAACAATAGCTTATTTTTATCTTTCCTTATCCATAACTTTTTGTTGAAGAAAAGATTCAAGATTAATGTTATTGTCCCACAAAGTGTACAATGTATCTTAGTGGAAGTGGAAATTGTAGTAAGCCTATTGGTTATGGAGAAGAAAAGAGAACATCTTTTAAAGTATGGAGATTAAAGTTGCACAATTCATATACTGCTAATTGGCATTGCGGGTTGAAACGCCTCTTTTAAATGACACCATCAAATGCCCTATTAAAAATACAATGTCAAGAATTGTCTTCTTAATAAAGTTTAAGTGCTGCTGGTTAAACACATTGTATTTCCATAAACAGCATTTTTTAGCTATGTGTTAGTTTTCAGATTAATTACTACCATAAATGTTAGTATAAAAGGTCATCCGGTGAAGTAACTGAGACAGTGGATTGTCAACTGGAATTTTAAAATTTGCTTTTCAAAGCGATGCTTTGTTTGAGCAGGAGTGAAGTAGGGGTTATGCACCTGTAATTTAGACTAAAGGTGAATATGATGTCTACAGTGAAGTTATTGTTGGAATCAGCTTGGTTCGATGTCTTGCATCAAAAGCTTTTAGGTTGGTTTGAAGTACCTCTTCCAAAGGAAGAATGGGCTATGTTTGCAAACTTTTTTTCAGATATTTAAAAAATTCTTCAGTTATTATTATGAAAACAATAAGATAAATCCGGGTAAGTAAAGTCAAAGCACAAATCACAGATGAGAAAACACAAATAATAAAATAGATAGTACTTTCCCATCTTAGTGAGGGACAATACCTCACATACTTAAAGTTGTTTCACCTTGACAATGAGAGCAAAGAACAGTTTCATGAAGAACAGAAAGTCTGTATCACAAAGCGGAGTATGCAGACAATTTGAAATAAAAACAAGATAATCTTGGTTTATGTCTAAAGGCCGTAGTGGGCCCCAACACAATAATCCAAATCTGACTAACTGCTATTCAAGTGCATCATGAAGGAACCAATTTTTACAAAATTATTTTTTTTAAAAGGCGAGAGGGTGGAAAATCAATGGAGCTGTTTCAAAGAAAATCCCTGATTGACAATGGCAGGCGTGCTCAGGCAAAGGCTTTTGACGCTGTTAGGGACTCCGTTTCGGAAGGGTCCTCTTGGGGAAACACAACAAAACAAAGCTTCTGGCCCATATAGGTGGCTGACTCTGAAACATATTAGGTTTGTGTGGTTACTTTGAAGTCTATGACATAAAGATTTGATAGTGTGATGGTTGATCAGACACACTGTTTTGTTCTTGCCCCGAAACGATGGCTTACGGTCTTTGTTTTAAGATAGGCTACATTACTTACCTACTTACCTCAATAAAAAATTATTGGACGTACACTATCATGTCGTCTGACTAAGATTAAGCACGAACATATTTTACTTTCTAAAAAGTTGAACTATCCCTTTAAACCTGCTTCAAAGGATGACATAATCTCGCTAATTCACGAGTGGCCAGTGCTTTGGATAGACTGCCCTCTAGTGATACCTATTAACATTGTACCTTTATATGCACAGTCTAATAATAATTTGACTAAGTTGAGTAACTCACCTAAAACGCTGTAGACCCACTTGGGCTTGTCCTGCCAATACACTCCCAGGAAATATACTGGTACCCCAGTCAGCATGATGACCATGCCCAAGCCACACACCACAGGCTCAGAATACAAACTGAAAATCAGCAGCACTGCCCAAAACAGCATGTAGCTGATGGGAATGAGCATATTTACCTAAGCAGAGAACACAAGCTATTTAGAAAGGAGAGGAAATGGATATGCAGTGATAATATGCATGAATAAGCCCAAGAAGGCGCTTAAAAACACACATAAAAACGTATTCTCCTGAATTTGTATCATTAATAGTTACTTATTCCACAGTGGCTGTTTTAGTTTGGGCTAAATTACCTTGATGGGCCGGAATAACTTGGGTTTCTTCCAGCGATAGTACAGTAAACCAGCAATTGTGACTCCATATGACAGGTAATTTATAAAGGACACATAGTTGATCAGGTTGTGGGTGTCACCAATGGACAGAATCACTATAGTGGCTATGCACTGTGGGAAGTAAAGTCAGAATACATTTCAAATCAAGACCCTGAATACGTGTATTTCTAGAACCACTCTTCCTGAGATGCCTCGTCTCGACTGTAAGAGGGATGTTACTTACACAAACCAGGAGGGCAGGGATAGGGGTACAGTTTTTGAGGTGAATCATGGCAAGAAGATGTGGAAGGTGTCCTTCTCTGGCTCCTGAGAAACACAACCTGAGGAAAAGAGGATAACTGACATCAAGCATCAAAGACTGCAAAGTTTAGATAGATGTGTTTTCTTTCTTTGGTTGCGAGTGTGTGCACCTGGAAGATGTGAAGAGATATCCATTAATCCCTCCAAATGTAGACAAAGCCACAGAAATGGGCATCACCCAGGAGAACATTCCAAGCAATTTCTCACCAAATGTCTAGAAATAGCACACAAACAACACACAAACATGATTGAAATGTTTGTACAATTTCAAGCCAAGGAACTACTGTTACACATCCCAATCAAATAACAATATTAATTAACATTTAACATTTAACAAGCGTTAACAACATATGGAGTTGGGCTGTACATGGTTGAGTAGTCTTAGTATGGCATACTCACCACAGCCACAGCATTGGAAGCCAGTAGCTCTTCCGGAGTCATGGAAGAGAAGTAGGCAATGTTGGTCAACGTATAGACTAGAGTCACCAATGGAATGGAGATGTAGATGGCACGAGGCAGATTTCTATTCAGACAGAATATTCCATGTGACATGTACAATATGTTTCTGCCAACGCAGTAAGACCAAGACCAAGATTTAGCTACTCCCCATACAGATGCTCATTTTATAATTACTCTAACATTATTTTTATGTTTAGGCCAAGCCTGATCACAAAATAACATCCGAAGTGTACATTTACAATAATGTTTACATTATACCACAAGATGGCGCTCCTGCCCATTGGGTCTCATGCCTGACCAGGTCAAATATCTCAATTTCTGATCAAAGCTGAATCCTGCGTGAATCTTCCAAAATCCTATCATATTAACATAGTACCATGGATAACTTATTGACTGGGCATATGGAATGTAAACCTTGAGGTCAGTAGGATTGTAGTTGTGGTCTATTTGCACGGTGAGTAAGAAAGAAGTTAGTCATGGCCTGCGCTGGTCATTCTCACTTGCGAGGCTCCACCACCTCCTCCGTGACATAGTTGAGGAAGTTCCAGCCGCTGAAGGCAAACGAGGCCTGGAGGAAGGCCAGGGCAATCTCGTCAACAGAGGGGTCTACAATGAACTCAAAAGCCACGCTGGGACGCAGGGCATCGTAGTAGCCTGGTGGGTAAAGAAAAGGGTTCAGGGGAAGTTAGGTACAGTAGGCTTTAAATAAGGTATTTTTTACACCAATGTATTAGAACCATGCTGTGCTTGATGAGGGTAACGTTAAATGCCAATAGGCAGACTTTTCAAGACGAGTTGTACATTTGATACAGGGTTGTTTTTCTTTAATAACGTTTCCGTCAAAGACAGTCTTTTTAGGAACCACCTAAAACCTTCAAACAAATGTTGTTTAAATGCATTCCTACATAACCTGTTTAGTGTTTACCTCTGCAGATCTGCACCAGTCCGACCACTATGATGAGGCCCAACGCCAAAAGCTTGCCAACAGTAAAAACATCCTGGATTCTTGTAGCCCAGCGTACACTGGAGCAGTTGACCCAGGTTAGAAACACTGCAAGGTAAGCACAGACAGTGATAAGTATTTGTACGCAGCGACTTTGGATATTATAAAGATATTATAATATTTTTATTTTATATTTTATAATATTTATATAATATAATATTTTATAATATTAAATATAAAATATATAATATATATATATTTTATATATATAATATTTTATTTATATATTATAATATAGGATATTATAAATCTCCTTCATCCAAATTAAAATCCATTGTGTTACACAGTAGTATGTTATACAGTAGTCTAGGCTTATCATGCACTATTAGTTGGATGTTAAAGATCATAGATAAGAGTTATTAATATATGCGTTACTGACTGATACAGGCTCTGGATGTGATTTATTTTATTTTAATTTTCTTTCTTTCTTTCTTTCTTTCTTTCTTTCTTTCTTTCTTTCTTTCTTTCTTTCTTTCTTTCTATCTTTCTTTCTTTCTTTCCTAAGTTCTTTCTTTCTTTCCATCTTCTTTCTTTCTTTCTTTCTTTCTTTCTTTC
>JAVQJS010058176.1:0-12850 GCA_036024795.1 Galaxias rostratus | reverse complement strand
ACCTGCTGTCCATGCTCCTGCTGGTATTGCTATTGCACCACCTCCTCCTCCACCATCACCTCCTGCTGGTTTTGCTCTAGCACCTCCTCTTCTACCATCACCTCCTGCTGGTATTGCTCTACTGCCTCCTCCACCACCACCTCCTGCTGGTATTGCTCTGCCCCTTCCTCCTCCTCCACCACCACCTCCTCCTGGCTGTGCAAGGCAACAGATAGTTCAGAGCCTCTATGACACGCCCTACAGGGATGCCAAGGGAATTCCCATCTTTTGGATGAACAAGAACATTTAACCTCAAGTGTACACATGTAACGGAAGGAGAACTGGCTGCTCTGAGTGTTCTGTCTATGTGCTGTTCTGTCACACAGCCTGCACAAATAATCATAGTCCCACACATACACAATAAAGACTTCTGACTTTATTTTTCTTTTATGGTATGCCAAAATTGCCTTTTGCCACACCAACACACATCGTTTGATATGCACTCCTTATTTTCCATTTTGTCCCTGATAGTAATACCTTTTGTACTTGAATTACAACTGAGAGACCTGCACATTAGAAAACAGTACTAGAACTAATAATGCTAAAATGAAGATCACGCTCTTGTACTGAGACCAGAATGATGGCCTGCTTTTAATAATGCTCTCTCACTCTCTCTCGCTCTCTCTCTCAATCTCTCTCTCTCTCCCACTCTCTCTCTCTTTCTCTCTTTCTCTGTCTTCTAAGATTTATATCAAACTAGAAGGATTTAAATCCCCTACATTTCGATTCTGTCTTTTAAATAGAGATAATAGGAAAGTGCCTATCTTTGTTTATTGTGAAGTCTACAACAGAGACATTTTATTTGGTTGGTTAATACGATACAAAAGAGAAACTTACTTCTGTTGTGGTGTCTTGTGCCTTACTTAAATTAAATAAAGAACATTTAAATTGAGTTATCTCTCCTACTTCTTGTCTGCTGGCTTCTTATCTCTTGATAAACTGTACATCTTCATAGCACAATAGAAAACTGAACTATTATGGAAGAAAGCTGTCTTAACACCTAAAACATTTCTACTGCCACAGATAAGTTTCACCTTCCACTGTCCCATATATAGTTTGGAGGGAAGATTGGAACAATTACCTTAATATTAATTGAGAAATCCTTTTTTGTTCTCTCTCTGTCATCTTCAGGGAGGATAAATCATTGGCTCGTAATCATGCCCTTCTGCCACCCCAGGCTTCCTTTCCTCGTCTTCCTCTTCCTCTCTCCTATAATGCCCTGCACTTTGCTTCCCCACCATCCTCCTGCACAAACAGTGAACCTGTCGGCAGCAGCTTCGATCATCCGGGACATTCCCTTTACTGTAGTCTGGAACATGCCCACAGCTCTCTGTCAAGAGAAGTACAACATCCACTTTGACCTGGGGGACTTTGACATTGTGGCAAACCGCCGCCAGAGCTTCCAGGGCCAGAATATGAGTATCTTTTATCGGGATCACCTGGGGAAGTACCCCTATCTCACCAGGGAAAGTGACTGGGTCAACGGAGGGCTACCCCAGCATGGGGACCTTGATGGGCATTTGTCCAAAGCCAAGAATCAAATAACAGAGCTGCTGCACACGGACTTTGCTGGCCTGTCTGTAATAGACTGGGAGGAGTGGCACCCGCTTTGGGAGAGGAACTTTGGTGTGAAGAATAAGTACCGGAGCCTGTCCAAATCACTGGTGAGGCGGGAGAGACCAGGTCTGCCCGAGGAAAAGGTGAAGGCCCTGGCGAGGAAGGAGTTTGAATCTGCTGCCAAGGCGTTTATGTCGGAGACACTCCAATTAGGGCTTTGCATGCGCCCCAGGGGACTCTGGGGATTCTATGGTTTTCCAGCATGCTTCAACCTACCAAGGAGACAGACAGGTAACATTTACACCCTCTCTCTCTCTCTCTCAAGCCATTCCCCCCTGAATTGTTTTGAGGCTCTGTGTAATTTCATCATGCACTGATCAGATGGAAACTACACGGGCCACTGTCACCCTGGGAACGCAGAGCAGAACAACCAGCTAGCATGGCTTTGGCGGCAGTCAACGGCTCTCTACCCCAGTATCTATCTGATCCGGAGACTTGCAGGTTCCAACGATGCAGCCCTCATGGTTAGGTACTGGTACTCTCACTTATGCTGTAGTATAGTTGTTATACAGTGCCGTAGTCCATGTAAAGTTGAGCAAGAAATTACTCCAACTGCTACTCCTACTGCTTTTGCGAATCAGGCTGTCTTCTCCTGCTGTCACAATTTGAGTTTTTGTTCTCTCTCTCCCTGGTGAACAGGCACAGGCTGTTAGAGGCTTTTAGGGTTGCATCCCAGTGGCACTATGTCACTGACTCCCACCATGCTCCTCCTGTGCTGCCATACATGAGATTGGCATTCACACACACTCTGGAATTTCTTGAAAAGGTGAGATAACTAGAAAGAAATTGAATTCAACAAATAATTTGTGTTTTTGTAATTACGATTTACCTAGTGAATTAACACAGACATCATCTTCCATTTTGAGTTTCACTATGAGCCTGGCATGTAAACAGTGACTCACAGTACGGGGACATCTGGTATAAAAGTCCAAATGCTTCGCTAATAGTGTTACAAATGGTTTGAACACATCTGAAAAACACATGGTTTATGTAATACATCTGTTTGTATGCATGCATGCAGACGGATTTGGAACACACCCTTGGAGAGAGCGCTGCACTAGGGGCTTCAGGAGTGGTGCTGTGGGGAGAGCTGCAGTTTGTTAAATCGATGGTGGGTCTTTCTTTCCCTAATTCTTCATTTTTTGGGGGTCGAATCCTTAATATTAATATGAAATATTTGTATAACACCAATACGAAAAACATCCTCTTCTAATGAAAAAGATAGGGTAAACCAATATTCATAAAAGCAACTAAAAGTGTTGGCATAATTAAAGACAGTCGGTTGATAAAAACTCTGACAATTTGCCCAATTGACATTTATAGTAGAGACTCCGTTCCTACCCATACCTGAATCTAGTTTGTTGCAATAGTTTATTTACAGCACTTATTTACTTTCTGCCTTTTGTTCAGCATGGTGACTCAGTGGTTAGCACGGCTGCCTCTCAGAAAGAAGGTCCTGGGTTGATCCCCATCTGATCTGACCCATGGGCTTTTCTGTGTGGAGTTTACATGTTCTCCCCGTGTTGGTGTGGGTTTTCTCCGGGTACTCCGGTTTCCTCCCACTGTCAAAAAAACATGCAGGTTGATAGGTGACTCTAAATTGTCCGTAGGTGTAAATGTGTGAGTCATTGTATGTCCCTATGTGTTAGCCCTGCGATGGACCGGCGACTTATTTGCTATATTTTTAAACTTTTAAACCTACAGCGTCTTTGAGTGTTTGAAAAGTGCTTTATAAATATAATGTATTATTATTATTATTATTGTCAGACAATAAATCAAATCAATTGTTTGTAAAGCACATTTCATACTCAAAGGCAATTAAATGTGCTTTGCACAAGGCATGCAGAAATAAAAACATTAAAAATACCATACAAATAATTACAAATAATTTAAATTTAAATTCATAAAATTGCATTTTAGGAATTGTTGCACCTAAACCAATAAAGAAAATATGATTTTTTAACTAGAATTAAAAGCAAGGGGCTATGGGTGAATCGCAGAACTTCCAACATTGGTTCCAGCTGTTTGTTAAATAGTAAATGATTTCCCTTTTTTAGTTTTAACTCTGGGGACGGTTAGCATACCTATTGTAGATTACCTGAGGGGTCAAGAAGGTTCATAATGTATTAACATGTCAGTAATGTATTTTGGTCCCGGATTATTTAGTGACTATTTAGTGAGCAACTGTATTTTTAAAATCAACTCTCTGACACAGGGAGCCTGTGTAGTGATTAGAGAATTGGTAATATGATCATATTGTTTGGTATTATGGTGTAACTTAAAGCAATAGTTCACCAATTCACTATTTTGATATGTTTTTCATTGGATACCAATGTTGTATTTTAAACATATTTAGCATTCTGATATCAAACAGCAGAACATCAAACAAGTTGAGAAAATTACTTTTCTTTTTGCATCATCTAGGGACCATCTTGATTTTTTTTTTTCAACTGCTGCCGTTTTCTGCAAAAGGGAGTATTTGCTGGTTCTGAATTTTATATGTGCTATGATCTTTGGGCATTTAGATGTACAATGAATTAAACATTTTAATTTCAGTCTTGTTAAAAATACTTAATCTATAGCATAATATATATAAAAGATACTAAACAACAGCGTACATTGTTTAAGAAAATCTGGGATCTCTCTGAATCTCTCCGAATCTTTAAACCATAATCCTGCTTTGTATGTGGTGATGGATTTTCCTCTCTCTCTCGCCAGCGTCAGTGTGTCCTCTTGAGGAACTACGTCCATTCAGTCCTCGGGGGTTACATCAGAACCCTGAAGGCTGCTGTCCATCGCTGCAGCTTGGAGCATTGCCACGGTCATGGCCGCTGCGCCAGGAAGGACCCCAACTCCAGTCACTTACTCTCTTCAGCAGATGTATGTCCTCAGGCAGACCGCATTCACCCCAAGCCCTTTGGTGACCTCTGCCCCCTCTATGAAGGTTTTCTGTGCCGGTGTTATCAGGACTGGACGGGAGACAAATGCCAGGAGCGGAGAGAGAACTTGGCACACACCGACGAGTAAGATAAACTAAGAGCCAGTAAATAAGGGAGTTTGTTTATTTGGTTATGGCATACATTTTCAAAAGCATTTCTAATGCTTATTGGACACACTTACAAAATAGTACCATAACTTTAGTTCCAAAGCAATAGAACCTAGTTCATCAAATGTACAGTGTTGAATAAATTGATTTACCAGGAAGTTGGGACCATACTAAGTTACATGGTAAACATTCCTTTCACACTTAACTTTACTGTAGCCCTCAGTTAGACATCGGTGAGTGAGCTCATAGGTTCCCTATCATTTTAAAACCAAAAGTTTGTAATACAGTGAAAATATTATTAAAAAACAAAAAACGTGTTCTATACATTACTTAAAGTGTGACTGTGATGGCATTGACAAACAGAATTGACACTTTGTTATCTCATGGCAAATAATTGATTTTTCAGTTAATGAAGATGAACCTTCAATACATTTCTACAAAACCTTAAGATTCCTTTCACTTTGTGAAATTTGTTAAACAGAACATATCATATTGTGAAGGTTATTCTTTATGGCATCGTTATTATTTTGTGGAAGGTTGTGACCGAAAGGGGCTTTAAAGTCCATCGCAGAGAATCCCCTTGACCCATTGCAGTTGGTCACAGAGCTGTAAATGTGCGTGTTTGCTCCTCAGTGGCCTCCCTTCATGTTGGTCAGATTTAGTCTCATTGCGTGCAATTCCTCAATGAGCTGAGTCATCTCCATGGCAACAGCTTGCCTCTCCTTCACCGCCGCTGTTAGTGACTGTAAAGTGCTGCCCTGCTGGACTGAAGGCACAATAAAGGATATAGTCATACAGGTGTAAAAAAACAAACGTGTGTAAATAAAGAGAGGGGCTTCTTGGGATGGTCAGTAATGCCTAATGCAATAGATGATTTGTTCATTTCTTCTTGGAGCGGCATTAGGACTCCATGAAGACATCCACTTGGAGAGCCTTAGTATGGGTATTAGGGAATTGGGAACTGAAACTGTTTCGTCAACTCGACATAGAAAGGTCAAGTAGCAAATAACTAAGGGAAGGTCACAACTTCTTGAAAGAACCAAATTATTTGATCACGTCATTGTTATTTTATAAGCTACTAAAATACAATGTAACAAAGTGAGAATAGTCTTCGTACCGAGAATAATGATTACAAGAAGCACTGTGAGCAGCAGCAGAGAGATTGCAGTACAGCCCATAGTGTAACCACACAACGAGCTGGGTACGGACAGGTTTGGCTGGTGACTCTGCAACCTGTTTCTTATTGGATGACCAAGTTGATTGACAGTTGTTGGGTTTCGAAGGTGAAAGTTTCCATTTTGCGATGGGGTCAAAGGGGAGGGACGGGGAGGTTTGGCAACTGTAGGCAGACATAATCAATGCAGCTTCATATATGTAACCAAACAAAAACTAAGTAGATTGATGAATATGTATCATTTGTATTTATATTTATACATGTAGAATTGACCATAGATTTGAAATGTTTGCAATGATAGCTATGTTCATGCTATATGTGTTGTGTTGAATAGATTTGTCTGGCCCAGGTTCTGCATGGTACCTTTGTGGCTGTGTTCTGGGTGTGTGTGGTAGAGATCGTTGATGGACTCCACAGACTGTAGTTCAATCTCTGTGAGGTCTCGGCTACTGATTCTGTAGAACTGAGGGGTGGTGTGAGGGGTGGTGGTACTGGAAGCAGGTGGAGAGGGCCTCATCATGGCACCTACCAGTATTAAAGAAAGGGACTGTAAGAGGGTTTGATTTGGAGAAAGAAAATGTGTAGGATCAAGAGAAAGAAAGGGATGAAGAGAAAAAAGTATAGATAGATACCCATGAGATTAACCAATATAATTGTTATTGAGCAGTGGGATATATGAGTTGAAGTGGAGAATAGAAGAGGAGAGGGCTTTAGCAACCGCTTTGTATATTTACCCCTGGATATTTATGTAGATCTATACATGATGTGTTACTTTTTCAAATACAGCTGAAATACAAAGTCTTTGTTGTGGCTCTGTTGCTCACTCATTCTCTCTCTCTCTGTCTTTCTCTCTCTCTCTCACACGTACACAAACACGCACACACACACACGCACACCAAAAAAAACACAAGCAAGTGGCCTGCACCAGTGAAACAACCCGGCAGCAAGTTTGTGAAGACACAATGTCCACCAGTTACATCCAAGAGAAAATAAGGTTGACAACCCTTGTAGATTCCTAACTAAACACGTCTATGTTCTCTCCTTACCCACTGTTAGCTAGGAACAGAAGAATTTGAAGTGGTATGACTACTTCTCTTTGTATCCCCAGCTTTTTTCTCTCAATCCAGTCTCTTTCCTTTTTCAATGCGTAGGTTTTAGCTTTTCAACATAGAATGCCATATCTGTCTTCTAAGTAATCCAAGTTTAGTTTATCCTTGTTCTTGGCACTCAGCTCTGTTCCAAGTGCTGTCAATGGCGGTCAGTCTGTATCTGTCTGAGTGTTTTTGTAAACCCTTGCTGCCTGCCCAGCCCTACACAAGGCCTTCCCCACCACACATGCCCCTGGCCAAAAATAGCTGCAGAGGCTGGTATTATTAGCTTCTAAGCAAAAGAATGATTGAATTATCCAGTAGGGAGCATACAAGGAGGCCAAATAAAATATGAGTTATTCTATGTCGTATAAGGATATAATAAAGACTAAAGATATTGACATACATTCGTTATAAATATACTTTTGAAATATCTTACTTGTGCATTAATTAAAGTCTCTTAAGATCTGTAAACGTAACATGCAATTGAAGCTGTTGTTTTCCTGTAGCAAGTCTGTGAGAATAGGTTAAAATGGAATTTTGCAGTATAGTTTTAATGAAAGCAACTGGGCTTGTGGACTCTTGCTGTAAATAATTTTTTCTGATGTCTTATTACACAATTTTGCGTTATCAGACCTGCCCTTTCAAACAAATTTACTACGTTTCCCAAAATGCATTGCTTTTGTAAATGTTGCGGGACAGTGGATGTTTTTGCACAGAACGTTAAATTCCAGAGTCCAAAGAGTTGTCCGCGGCAAACTGCAAAAAAGAGACCTCTCTAAAGAACTTAGGCTAAAAAACCACGATGTGGACTCGAATGCTGATTCGCAGTGGTCGGTTGGGGTTCGGTGTCCAGGTTCCGAAGGAATGTTCGCTTGATTCTGGAATTGGATCATCAGGGAGACAGCAGCATAGACATGCTTCAAGTTCCGAGGTGAGTTTCTAATTGCTCAACCAATCTGCGGACTGAGATTAGCAACATAGAAAAATGTTCTGCAAATTACTGTGTGTTACCAACTTAACTAGAAATTAAAAAATATAAATAATTGTTTTTTGAAGGCTGAGCTTAACATTAAATATATTCTTTGAATCCGCTATAATAAATTGAAACATTATTTTACTTGAAAGACACCAGCAGGTGTACACTTATGCAAATAGCCATTTGTATTAGGCCACAGCAAAATTGTGGTCATGAGTGATCCTATTGACTGCCTACTTCTTCCATCTTGCTCATAAGTTTGCTCATGCATGTCAAACAAGCCTACATCTGTCCCAACAGACGGCACACAGACCATGCCCTCGCCTGACTTGATCTTATAAAAATTAAAGCCATGACTGACTGACTACATTGGGCATCTACCCTTCCTATGAATTACTGAATGAAGTCTGACATGTTGGCATTGAATAGGGCTTTTGCAAAATGCAGCCTGGTACTTTTTTTACAGCTTGGTTTTCATATTGAAAATTTATTTTGTCTGCAGTGCTAAGAGATTGATCCAAAATGTTTCATGCAGACATTTCAGTTGATGCATTGGTGCTGAAATCATGAGATTAGAAACAGTCTGGTTGTTCTTTCAGGTTCTTACACACCTGACACACCCACACCAGATATTACTTTGTACTTCGTTTCCAAAAGACACAGGGCCCTCTGCCTGACAGTGCATAATAGTTGCACTGATAAGATCCAGCACTGGACATTTCAAAGGTTGAAGGAAATTGTGCTAGGAATAGAAAGGAATGGCATGCAGAAGATTAGATTACAACATGAAAAGTGAAAAGCAGAATATAACTGAATTTCAATTAAATAGAAAATAAGATTGAACGCTAGAGTACATTACAACCTGAAAAGTCAGAAGTCAATAAAAAGATTGTTATTATTTTTTAGAAATGACTTTGTGAAATCAATTCTCTCGTATATTTTTTGGAAACCCTTTTCTAATGTAGCGTGCGTGCGTGCGTGTGTGTGTGTGCATGCACGTGTGAGTGAGTGAGTGCATGTGTGTGTGTATGTGTGTGTATGTGTGTGTGTGCACACATGTTTTTACATCAGAAAGTCCAATATTTATATTAAAAATAATAATAACAATTATCATAATCAATTGTATTTAATTAAAATAATTTTGGGGCGCTTTGCTCAGGACTCCTGGTTGCCAATTCCTGAACTTGCAAATGGTTTTACAGTGAGCTGAATTTAATTAAATAAAAATCATATGTGCAATTGTCAGGAGGTGGATCTTGCCAGAAATATCTGATCAAATATCAGTCATAATATCATTAAATTAAGTTCTGCAATTAATTTCCTTACTTTGTTATTCACTCTAGTGGCTCATAACTGTCATCTAGTAGATGTGATGTGTTGATGTGAAGGCAAAAAAGGGTAATGTGTGTGTTTTTTTACCTCTAGGCTTCATTGGGAAAGACCGCTCTGTTTGACTTTCACAGACAGCATGGAGGAAAGATGGTGGAGTTTGCCGGCTGGAGCATGCCAGTCCAATATAAGGACAGTCACATTGTGTCCCACATGCACACCAGGCAGCACTGCTCCATTTTTGATGTGAGCCACATGCTTCAGGTGGGAGTGCTTCCTTTGTTTTCACAATGATAAAAAAGAGGAGTGACCGTTTAGTCATCAAATGCCTTGTGTATCATGCTTAAAAACTGAGTCCCAAATTAATGTAGTTGTAACAGGTTGAAGCAAACAGTTCCCTAAAGACTGGGTAGTGTTGAATTAATCTTCAATATTGGTGTCTGGTACCATTCTAATTACCACAGTAGGCCATGTCATAATAATATTGATGTGACCTTATATTGTGTTCTGCTTCCAGTCCAAAGTTCATGGAAAGGATCGAGTCAAGTTCATGGAGTCCCTTGTAGTTGGAGACATTGCTGAACTGAAGGACAACCAGGTAAGAACATGTAGTTATTCTTTACCTTTTGTCTGACCGTTTTTATCTGCTTCTTCAGTTGTCCTTTCCTACCCTCAGGGTACGCTGTCTTTGTTTACGAATGAGAAGGGGGGGATCATGGATGATCTCATCGTGACCAAGACAGACCAGGGCTATCTCTATGTGGTTTCTAATGCTGGCTGTTCTGACAAGGACTCTGCTCATATGAAGGTAGGTACGTCACTAAACAGACTAGCCAATATGAAAATACAGGAAATCAAGTTGAACTGACAGACAGATGATGCGTTTTTGGTTGTGTGTGTGTGTGTGTGTGTGTGTGTGTGTGTGTGTGTGTGTGTGTGTGTGTGTGTGCCTTAGGCTAGACTGGCTGAGTTCAAAGCGGCTGGTCATGATGTGGACCTGGAATTTTTAGAAGAAGCTTTAATTGCCGTTCAAGGTGAAGTCTCCCCAACACGTCACTCTTATGTTCTGTCTCGCAGTGAAACCTAAACTGTTCAGCCTTGTTTTCTAGGTGAATCACCCACTTTCTTCCATTTCCAGGCAGTAATTTGAAACATGTTATTGTTTGTTGCAGTTACAATATTAGTTTCATATAATGACCATGCTTTATGGTTATATTACCTTTAGAAGGTTGCATATGTGCAGGAAACTACCCTCAATCCACTCCAAACAGCATGTCTTTGATTAAAGCTAGCCTTCCGGTTACAGTACTTTATTGTTTATGTTGATTGGATTAATATTGAGGTAACAACTGGTATATTCCAGCTGCTGCAAAGATCATATAATTACAAAGCAGCACATTCTTGGAATTTATTTTTTTATCCAAACAGAATAATTTGTCTCAAGTACTGAAAACATTTATAATCCAGACAAGGATACCCCACCACAAATAACCCATATTTATAATATATTTATTTAATTCTATACATACATTTACTTTCAAACTTATTAATTCTGAGAAATTGTGTAAAGGTCCGTCCATGGCCAAAGTGCTCCAGACAGGACTGCGGGAGGACCTGAGCAAGCTGACGTTCATGACTTCCTGCCTGGCTACCTTGTTTAGCATTCCTGGCTGCAGGGTGACACGTTGTGGATACACCGGAGAAGATGGAGTCGAGGTAGCGTCTTTGCTTTTCTCTGTTTTTACTCCGGTTCTCTTTCGACATAATGTAATCGGTGAAAGGTTGCTCTCTGGCCTAATACTTTTACTCTTCCTGTGTTTGTAAAAAAACGTTTAAAAACCCGCGACAAAAAAAATAATGTAAACATGGTTTCAAACTGAAAATGTTGATTTCATTTGAGATGGGTTGTGCAAAGTATAGTTGTGGTGACATTGTATTTATTTGCCTCATACCAGATCTCAGTGCCCAATTCTAGGGTTGTGGAGTTGACTGAGAAGTTGCTGACCAACAGTGAAGTGAAGCTGGCCGGGCTTGGTGCTCGTGATAGTTTGAGGCTGGAGGCGGGACTATGTCTCTATGGCAATGACATTGATGAGACCACCACACCAGTGGAAGCTACATTAGTCTGGACCATGGGTGAGGTTTTTACAGTCTTTACTCTGTGTGTAGCTTGCAAGGACTACCCTGTGATGTGCATCTTTTCAGTTGTGTCAATTTGCTAGTGAAGATTGTTGCGTCTTTTACTCTTGGTTTTAACTCGTTCCCCAACCGGAGTCATGTGTTTATCATTGGGAGAAGCAGCATCCTTAACCACTCAACCTCAGCAACTTGTAAGATCATCCTCTATTTGGTCACAGCACAACTGTTGTTCATGCCACTGCTATGCTCAAGATGCACAGCATAGGATTGCGTGCTCATGTGGTCATTCAGAACAGAACTTTATGAGATTCATTGTCCAAGAGGGCTCTGCGTTTGCCTTAGCTATAGTTCATTTGTAGTCTGTGGACCTACTCTACTGCCTCCTCTTGGTGACAAGTACACATCTTAGTCCATTGTTTAGGATTTGATTTAGACCAAAGTGTAAGTCTTTCGTCACAAGATCAAAGTGAATTTGAAAAAGTAGTATTAGCATGTTTACTACACACAACAACATGAAATGTGCAAACCCAGAGGACGCTGAGAACTCAAAACGAGAGAAATGGTTTGGGTAGATTAAGACAAGATTCAGCTACTATTTAAGTTTAACTTTATGTAGGACATTAGTTTTTCACTTTCAGACTGAAATGTTTTTAGCAATAAGATAAGCAACAAGCATTTGGTTAGTGCGTCTTTGTAGGAGCCTAGAATTTCATAGTCTGCTTTGGGCTCCCGAGAACTTAATTGGTACATAATTTATGACACCCTCGATACTCAATTAAGAAAACGAGTATAATATGGGAATGACACATCCTTGCGAGCATTGAAACAAGCACATTTTGTAAAGTTACGAAGACTCCTGTCGATAGCAGGAAAATTATGGAAAACAAACTATGGAAAAGGCAAATGGTCTATTCCGGACTAAGCAACTGTTTTAGATCTGATTATTATTGAGATATGCTTACAAAAGTTGCATTTGATCTACTTTGTATTTCTCTCCTGAATGGACTATGATGCCCTGGCGACAGGAGAAACAAATAAGGTTGTGCTTACTGGTAAAAGCAAGGCCACTATATTGCCCAATCAAAGGATCTCTGAACGTCCCTACTTTGAAAGCTCCCTTGGGAACTTTTATTGGTTTCTCAAGCTCCAATCACAATCAATGGTGTTAATCTTGGAAAACTTTGTGTTAGTAATAATAATTCTCTGTGTTGTAATTAGGGAAACGTCGAAGGCAAGCAAGGGATTTTCCTGGTGCTGACGTTATTGTACCCCAGATCAAAGCCAAGACTGCTAAGAAGAGGGTTGGACTGGTGTCAACAGGTCCTCCAGTCAGACAACACACCCCTATTCTAAGCCCAGATGGCACAGTCATAGGTCCGACAATACTCTTCTTACTATTTACTACTATTTACTACTCTCTCTCTCTCTCTCTCTCTCTC
>JAVQJS010058143.1:0-10894 GCA_036024795.1 Galaxias rostratus | reverse complement strand
CCCCCCCCCCCCCCCCCCCCCCCCCCCCCCCCCCCCCCCCCCCCCCCCCGCGGCGGGGGCCGGCGCCCCGCGGGGGGGGGGGGGGAGGGGGTCAGGGAGGGGCTACACAGAGACTCCGTTCCGGGTGGTCCAATAACTCAACCCGGACATTACAAAACCATCAGGCTCTTGGCTGTAGCCAAAGTATGTGGACTTTATGGTATTTCTACATCGGCTATTCAGAGGGACTTAATATGTATGCTATCTATAGGGTATTTATAGGCCCAGAACAGGGAAGGGATACTTGCTGACCCTGAAGCATCAACTAAGTCATATCAGGGCAGCACAACACTCAGAATCAGAGGCTATCACTGCTACACCACAGAGGGAGAGTGTGTGTGTGTGTGTGTGTGTGTGTGTGTTCAGACTCATTTCTCAGCCATGCCCGCAGGGTTTTTGATGTGTCCCAGGCCATCCTTTATCTAGCAGGTCTCCTGTAGGGGACAGTGATGGTAATGTTTGTCTCTGACCCCGAGTTAAAATCACCTAGGGTCTCAGACTCACTAAGTATCTCACTTGGAGAATGTGTATGTGTGTGTTGTGCAAGTGAGGTCGATGGAGGCCATGACATTCAGTGACATGTCAATGTTTGTACTCAAACACGTAGAAATTCTATTTATCTACTACTACTTCCTTTTAGCCTGTCAAATCCAAATAAATAGACCTAACTAATTAAACAGTAGATAAATGGAAAATGCAAACTTACATGACTGGATCTTCACAGCTTATCATCTACTATTAATTAGATTTCACTATAAAATTAAACACATATGACCTCAGAATAAAGTCACCATTCAAATTATTAATCCATAAACAAACACACAGTCAGCAAATATACACAGTGTAATGGTGAAATATGTCTTTCACAATGTTGTGTTTTGCTGCCAACACGTCAAATATTACATTCCAACAGAACTTTCTCTTGTTGCTACATGGTTTGGTGTAGTAGCTGATATCGCTGTAATTAATTGTCCACACGGGATTAGTTTTTAATGGGTTTTTAAGTGTAAGCCAACAGTGAACCAAACACAGGGTTTTCTAGACAAATGGTGCTAGGTTGAAGGCCAGCCGCTCTGCATGCAAAACTACACAATGGAACAGCATTTGGTGTGCAAATCCATCAATTTAATTTAAATGTTTCCCCTTAGAACAGGCTGTGCACCAACAAGTGTATGGGCATGCCCTTTTAAGGGCCTGTGCCATATTCTCACACACCTGCAGTTAATTGAGTGCAATCAAGAAATCTGATTAAACCAGCTGTGTGAATGAGCACAATGTTAAGAAATGTATACATTAAAAACATATAAGTAAAATAATGAAATAAAATGAATTGCTTATCTTAAACTTGTTCTACATTTGGAATAAATTGATGTGGCAAAAACATACAGAAGAATTCCATGACAAAGCCACATAAGAAATATTCATCCTTGAATAAGGATAAGGTAATTTATCTAATATGATTACAGACTAATATAGTTTTTTGCATCTATTGTGTAGTCGCTACAAAAAAAAATCTTATTGGTTAATCTATTTAAACAGCTTTGGCAATCTATTAAGTAAGATACCTTAAAGCTTGACTTCTCTTCCTGGTCCTTCTGTAAAATTGTACGTGGGTTTGCCCAGAGAGGTTTCTGTGAGACAGAGACAGCCTGTGGAACCAGAAAGTTTTTGGTTTCATTCTCTAACTGTAATCCCATAGAGAGTTACACCCATAGAGAACCATTGTGTGTTGGAGGCATGCAAGGCATGATCTCCCTGTAAGGTAGTTGGCACACACATACACACAGTTATGCATACCCATCCACATGCACTGCATTGAAATGTCTGGGCACAGACACTAACCATGACAAGCCATGGATTGCAAAAAATCGCAACATAAGTTGTCATGTTAGTCAAATACTGGAATTGTTCTTACCTCAGGCTCAAAAACCAAAACGCCAGGAACACCACCTTGGAACAGCCACATGTAAAGTCTGAGGTGAGTTGTTCAAAGGTCCTTGTAAAATATGGTTACAACGTGGCAAAGAAATTATTTGGGATATTTTTTGTCTCAATGCTTAGTTTAATAACACAAACAAAGTTAAGTGTAACTTTTCATTTGTTTCATTTTGTATGGGAAAATTGTCATAAAGAACGGCCCAAGAAAAGCTCATGTCGCCACAGCAACAGCTTCCCAAAGAGAGAGCCTCAGTACCCCATGGTGATATGGAGCAGTGGGACGCCAACAGGCAACCATACACATGTAGCAGTGCAGTGAATAATCCCCATTGACAATTCCTCTGTTCACATACCAAGTACATTTGAAATACCAGTGGAACACAAAAAAACATAAATTAGAAAAGGGACAGTCAAGAACTCGGTTGGATGAACTCTTTTATTGTATAAAAAACATCTTTATTAATTTAGTTGAAAACTGAAACCATGAGAGGAGAACAATTAATTTTCACACAAGAATGTTACCCTGTTGTTTTTATTCACTTGTTTATTCTGTAAAAGTGGTGGATTGAAAGTTACAAATCAATCGCTTTGACAGGTTTTTTAAAAGCAGTTTATGCAATTAAAACCAACACATCCCTTATACATGTGTTCTTCAAGCTGAATTCTCCGTCTTACTAGACAATAGTTTGAGAACACAGGTTGGCCCAAGCACACATTACATCAACCACAATCTTAGCAGACCATGAATGCCTATGTAAAACCGCAAAAAAAACAAGACAAGCAGCCAATGGAGACCTCTCTGAATCAGACTGAACTAAACTCATAGCACCCAAGCACATTATAGGATTTACTTAAAAATAATGATCGGAGTCTTAATTGATTGCTGCCAGGAGAGATTGAGTTGTGTGGGCCGTTTCTCATTTGTTTGTGTGTGAACATCTCTGTGTGCACTTGCTCCACAATGGATCTCCCTTTTCACCTGAGCTTGCACCTCAGCAAGTCCAATAAGAAGTACAGAGTGCCTGAGGACACCACAGTTATCTTGTGCACGTTGTCCTCTTGACTTCATTTCCGAAAACACTAGCACCTCTGTATGTTTCAGAATGTGTTAATTTATGTTTGGAAAGGGTTACGTTACAACAACAGGGACTCCAAATGGAGGCATAATTACCTCGGTGGTGCAAGGAGCGCTGATCTCGGGGGAAATCGAGCCACAATGGACGCCATACGCAGCATCTGAGTGCTTGAAAGCTCGCCCACAAGATGTGGCTTGTATTGGCTTTTAGCCTTAAGTACAGATAATCCACATGTGTCAGTGATTGAGGAGGTACAAATCCCACAGTAGCAGACATGCAGGTGGCACCGGAGAGAAACAACATACCGGACCTTTTTTTTTTCTTTCTCTCCACCTCCTCCAAATCTAAGCTGCTCACCTTCTGGAGCTGCGGTGTACTGTACGGGCCAAAGCAAACACAAAGAGATGTTTGAGGCCAGCCCAAAGGGGTGATATCAGACATTGACACACATTAAACACACAATGCAAATGGCCCTACTCAAACACCTACACACACACACACAGCCCTCACATGTGTTGTGTGCTTCTTAAAACATACACGGGGAGATGACAAGTTTCCAGGACAGCCGACGGTGTTTGTTTCGACACCACATCCGGCTCGAACGTTGCCAAAGACATTGAAAGCGCGAGGCATCACGGACGATTCCCAGTCAGCGGTTTAACAAGTGTCGTCCCACAAAAACAAACAGAGCGTCCTCGGTGTTCAGAGGTGTTTGGCCACAGGGAGAGCTTGCAGATTAAAGAACCTCTGGGGATCCTCCACGTTGTGCTCCATGACTGCCGACCTGTTTTCGGGTGTGCGACAGTGTTTACTCTATGCATGACACACGAAAATGCTTTGATGTGTCACAATTAGACATGTTCAACTGTAGAGATATCGTGGAGAAAAAAAGTGCCCATCCTGAGCCAAGGTCCTTTTCGCGGCGTCTCTCTGTGCCAAGTAAGACTCGTCTGAAGGTTGGCTGCAGCTGCAACAACATTGCCCTGTGCCTGGGGATTTGAGTGGAAGCTTGGTGAACACCTGCCTTGGACAGGGATTTAAGCAGTGGTGAGAAAGTTCCTCAGAAATGACATACAAAGCTCTTGGTGTGCATAACTGAATGATTGGGCCACAGCAACCATTGGAGAAGTAAATCACACCAATTCTTAGTAAAAGCCTGTACTGTTTCAGTAGGGGTGCTGTAATACCAAGTATTGGTCTATGGTAACAAGTTTAGGTAATGTACTTGAAGGTCATTTGAGCTGGTCAAAGGACATTTGGTTCGTTCGATCCCCCCATAGAGAAGGGAAACAGCCTAGCCTCGGAAAGGAGACTACAGTATTCAAAGACTCAAGACCTGCACAGGGTGGCCCTTCAACTGCTTTGCATTAACCCCCCCCCCCCAAACACACACACACACACACTTCACCCATCTTTCTCTTTTTTTCTCTCCTTGTCCCTCTCTTTTTTTTTTGTTTTCTCTCTTTCTCTCTGTGCCTAGCCTGTCAGACTTCCCAGACAGAGCGTGAGACGAATCTCTGCTAATGAAGTAGAACAAAATAGGGAGTGTAGCGCTTTGGCTCCCTCGTCATTTTTTTCTCTGCTTCACAATGTGTCAGTATTTTATGACCCGGCCCACCATTCATGTGCAGGTAAGGGTAAAAATGCTGATGCGGTGCTGCGATGGCTCTGGCAGGCTGGGGCAGTTTTCAGGTGTTGACACACAGATCCACACAGGGCTCTGTTGCACAGAGACACGCTGACATTTGCAACCAGGCATGGCCTGCTAATTGTGGGCTTAGCGATGCTGCTGCAAGGAGAGGGGCAGGTACTGTCTCTGTCAGCCAAGTCGAATTTATTAACCCACCCCCCCCACCCCCATGTACACATTTATACACACTCAAACACTCACTTACCCATACAGACTGATTTTAGATAAGTAATGTCAGAATTGTACAAAGAACGACACCCTTGCCAAAGTAAATGTGCAAAGTGAAACAACAGCACTATAGGCACACAAAAGAAATACATAGTTATAGTGTCTTTGTGATCATTGCCTTTTGTGTGGTCCAGGTGTTAAACATTGTGCCAAGCACACACACGCACACACACCCACACACACATAAGACGCATACACATGCACACATGCACACACACACACAAACACACACACACAGTGATTTAACGGCGGACGGGTGGCCCCCCTGGGTGACAGAGTGCCTCAGTTATGTAAACTGGCCCAGGCTGCGATCCAGTCAACCGTCCAGCGGACTTTGCATCCCCACCAGGCCCCTGCAGCTGCCCATGCAAACTAGGGGCCATGCTCTACCATGGTGCTGCCAGTCATCCTGATGCTGGCAGGGACAGGCACACATTCACACATTCATCCACACCCCCCCCCCCCCACACACACACACACCCACACACACACAAACAAACATACACACGCACAGGTTGAAACATGAAAAACATTTATACGCTCCAACTCCCATGAAACATGAAACCTAAAAAAAGAAAGAAACAAAGCATTTCAAGTTAATTGTCCTAAAAGAACATCTTCCCTTTCCTCCATCCTTATACCTAGGTCCCCGCCCTGTCTAAACCAACCTGTCCTGCAGTCTCCTGTGTCCACCTGCCACAGCTCCGACCTGCACCCACCTGGCGGAGCACAGCCAGCAAATGGTTAAAAGCCAAGTGTTCAAATTCAAATGGCTCATTTGCTTCTCTTTGTTTGGATAGAGCCGTTTCTCTGCGATGCCGCACGGCAGTGTGTCACGCACGCACGCGCGCTCACACACATCACGCACGCGCGCGCTCCCCCTCGGTCTCCATTTGCCTCGGCGGACGCCCTGCATCATGGGGCAGCTTGGTGAGCCATTGGCCTCGTCTCAAGGCTGAACTCGGATGCCCCGACCGGGGGAGCACAAAGCCCTTAGAGCAGCACTAATGCGTGGCTCCGGCCCTCTTAGCTCTGGCCTAGCTAATGTGAGTCCACCGAGGCTGAACCAAAGTGCACTTTACTGGGCAGGCTGAGGGGCCTTGGCCGGGGCCTCTTGTGCTTGAATTCCAAATAAAGGGGACGAAGATTTGGGACCGCAACTCTGCTCATAGAAACCGCTTTGACAGAAGCTCATGTCCCAATAAATTGACTGTCATCTAACAAGGTTGTTTACATAGCTTTTTATATTTATTTGAATTGTTATAAGCAAGAATAAATATTATACTATGTCTATCATTGTCATTGACATTGTCAATTGAGTATCACAAAACCTCTTCATTAATCACTTCAATGTCTGTGATACACAATACAAATGAGTTATTTGCTTTGCAATTCTTTCATCACCCCTGACATACTACATATCATACATAAGTATGATGACTTGAACATATACAAGTCACATCACAGCGCTCTATCACGAACAGAGCAAGATAGCCATCAGCTCGAATGGAAAGGGGAAGGAGATGATGTGTCAACCAGCAATGACAAAAATTGCAGGACTAATCTCTCGATGTGTCTCTCCGGAGAGTGAGTCACGACTACTGTTAACAGCCATACAGCATGACATCCAGGCTTATGAGCAGGGTGAGGCCCAAGGCAAACACACCGTGTCCATCACACCTGTCATCGATCCACGAGCACACTCCAACGTGCACCTTAACAAGGGCAGGCCCACTGCTTGTGACAGTTGCAGACAGATTTTTCCATTCCAAAAACATTGGGAGGACTAGGCATAGCTTCGGATGGACAGCCCCAGTAATAAGTCGTGCCCACTCCCAAACTGCCCTTTTTAGCCTGTTCTCGTCATTTCTATGCGTGGTGTCAGACGTTTGTGAAAGAAAAAATCACTCGCAAAACTGTGGCCCTCCTGCAACATGTTTCCTTCCCACTACGTGTATAAAAATACTAAAATGTTTGCATACATAACAATTGAAAACGTAATTTTTTTTATATACAAACGCTTGTCATCCTTTTTTGCATAGGCCAATTCCCTCTGATTGGAGAGCTGCTCCTTTGAGGTAGGGGTGTCAGCCAACTTTGCATGCCCTGTGAACACTAACACATGTTTTACATAGTGCGTTGTGGACAGCCCAGGGCAACATGGCATATCACGACTTTCCCTTAGAAAGTTAATCGGCATGCAGGGCTTTTTATAAAGCAATTCACGTCCCCATGTTAAAAAACAATGAGGGCGGATGTAGGGTTTTGGATATGACTCTGAAACCTTCATTATAATAGCAGCAGTTTCTTTTCTCTTTTTTTTTCAACGGACAGATGCTAGGATGCATCAGTCCAAAAAGATCAGTTGGCACCTGTTGATTTAACTGAAATACTGTATTGTCAATGTTCTTCCTTCCGACATTGAAAACAAGCAAATCTATCCAGCCAGAGATGAACAAACTGCTGTTGATGATGTTTCCCCATGTGGCATTGTTATAGCGTACACCTCATCTCAGCTAAGCAGGCCTTTGTGTATTTATATTACAGGAAATTATTTTTTATACATCATGTTCAACCGGTCAATATTGAGATGTCTCTATCATTGACATGAGGCTCCCTCATCCACTGAAAGAAGCCAACCTTCTGATCCGCCCAAGATGAACCGCTCCACAGTGCCATGGGATTACCCAGAAGCTGACACGTGAGAGGAATCACACGGGAGCCCTGAGCGGCTCCACCTCACTCTGGCACTTGGGGAGTGCGTGGACACATACCAAAAAAGGTGAGGGCTTTCGCTAAGCTTTATCAGGAGAAAGAAGTCAAAGCACAGCATCTTTCAAATAGAACAAATAAATATATAAAATGAGTAAGCCTTGGATTCATTAGTTTGATTCATTACATTCACATTATACTGGTTTCATGAATAAGCTATGAATTTTTACACAAGTGTATGGCATTTGTGAAAAGAGAAAGAAAACAAAGGGACAGAAAAAAATGCACTTATTTATTGGTTTGTTGGTATTTAATACCATCTTTTATTCTTGGGATGAGAGCAATAAGGGGTCCCTAAAGCTTGGCCCTATCTTCTGGGCCGACTCTCATTTCAGCTTCTGGCTGTCTAGGGACGAGGACGGACAGAGCGTCTGTGTTTTGCATGCTGAAATCACAAGGCAGGTTTGGTCTAGGGATAACATTTACATCGCTTGACACAGCTGGCTGCGCCAACCACTGGCACAAAACAAACAAGGAAGCTTAGTAGATCAACAGTACGTAGGTTAGGTTACCACTAAAGAGGCCTTTTAGTGTTAAACGTCAAAACAACTAGGCCCATTTTAGATGTTTTAAAATCAACTGAGGTCTAGTTCAAAACTGGATTTGAATACTAAGAGGAAAAGTTGTTGTTTTTCACTGTTACTGTCACCGAAACTGAACACAACACTGAATAAATGAATTACTAGTTCAGACATATATTCAGAGAGGGAAGCGGTAATACTGCAATAAATATCTAAAGTTGATGGCCTGTAGGGCAAACTTATTTCTACGTTTCGAGTGGGTCATATGTCTCCGTCTCACATTATGGTACGTTTACAAACATTCCTGATGATGTTCTTGGCTTTTGGACAAAGACGAAGTGAACATTCCTTCCCAAGCAGCCCTTTTACAAAAGGAATAGGTAAGCCATGGCTGAGGTATGTCAGTCAGGGAACATGTGACACGTTGTGGGGAGGTGTGGCCCCTCAGGTGTTGGGCAGAGTACAGACTTCAGGTAACACGCTGTTGCCACTCTCACACACACCTCGACACACACACTGATAACATCCATCTCACCTTATCTTGTCATCTCCACTCGAAAAACAAACCGCTGGAGTTATTGGACGGGGGACTACTTTGTTGAATCAGTATCACTTGGAAAAAACAACAACCGACAATGCTTTAAAAACATTTGAATTTGGACTTTAAAAAAGTGAGTAGAAAAAGGAGCAATTTTATTTTGATAACTTTGGGTTTCAAATAAGTTTTGCTTGAGCCTGCACCTTTTCTTCTGAGACAAACTGGTGGAAAAACGTTTATGAAAACCTCAGCAGCCTCTGTGGTGCTGCCTCTATCGTCATCTCATCGGGGACGCTTTTGAGCTGTTTTCATGACAATGCCCGTGGTCAAAGTGGAGAAGGACTCTCCACCAGATCTGTCCCTGCCTGCCTCGATCCCGTCCCCCCAAATGAAAGATCCCCCGCGGGGTCGGCGGAGGAAGAGGCCCCTCCAGCGGGGCAAGCCCCCCTACAGCTACATCGCCCTCATCTCTATGGCGATCGCCAACTCCCCGGAGCGCAAGCTCACCTTGGGTGGCATCTACAAATTCATCACCGAGCGCTTCCCCTTCTACAGGGACAACTCCAAGAAGTGGCAGAACTCCATCCGTCACAACTTGACCCTCAACGACTGTTTCATCAAGATCCCCCGAGAGCCCGGCAGACCCGGGAAGGGCAACTACTGGGCCTTGGACCCCAACGCGGAGGACATGTTCGAGAGCGGCAGCTTCCTTCGCCGCAGGAAGAGGTTCAAGCGCTGTGACTTTGCCACGTACAGCTCTTATGTCCACGAGCCCCCTGTTTTCTCCCCTGCGCAGATACCTCGTTCATACTCCAACTCTGTCTACTCCAACATGACGGGCAGTCCAGCCTACGGGCAGCAGCTGCCTTCGCCATACTACCCCTCCTCCTCGCCTCCTGGCTTCGCCCCGAACCAGACACGCATGTTCAGCATCAACACCCTCATAGCCCATCCGGCCTCCACCAACGGCTTGGGAAGCCAGGGGCCGGAGTTGATGCAACAGCCCAGTCGGAACTTCAGTCCAGAGGGCATCCAGTCTATGTCCAGCCCCTGCAGCCTGGGGCCCTCGGCCTTCCAAGGTCAGCCCTGTGGAGGGGCAGTGCTGTCCCGCTCATCGGCCCACATAGGGTTCAGCTACTCAGGGCCAAATGGACACCACCACCCTCACCACCCTGCCGCCATTCCGGGCTCGTGCTCGTATGGGCAGGGGCACAGCCAGGGGTACAGCGGCCCTGGGCGTCTCCATGCAACACCCCCAGGGTCAGTGGACTCAATGGAGCCTTATGGGAGAGCTTCACCGGGCCAGCTAGGCTCTTTCTCCCAGTATAACGGAGCTGGTGGTTCTATTACCAACCCGGGGGCCTACCTCAGACACCCCACATACACAGGGAATATGGACAGGTTTGTGTCCGCTATTTGAACAACCAAAAATCCAGCTGTTTTTTTTTACTTCCACAAACTGTATATAAACTGTTAAAACAATATCAGACACTACAAAATTAACTGGATATTGTTTTTAACTAGTTACTGTGATTTGATGCGCAATGGTGGGAATTTATATGAATAGAATTACATTTATGTAGTCATCAGAACATGAGGCATTTCCTCAGATTAGGAAAAACGTGTGATTTTGAACAAAATGTCTATGTAGCCCATTAGTCATAAGTAATAATAAGACATAATTTAAAAAAGAACATGTTGTGAGGACTGAAGTTCTGTGCTATGAGAAAATCTCAGTGTGAATGAGGCTCTGTCATTGCATTAAGTCAATACACTTCTGTGATTATAAGATGGATTTCCATATTGAAATGTGTTCCATTGTTTTCTATAAATTATTGTGCTGAATCGTTTTTTATATATATATATATATATATAAATGAATTCTTCAAAGAAAGCATGACTGAGACATTCATTTTAGATCTAGGACAAAGACATTGCACATTTTAAGTGGGATAAAACTGGAGAAAAAAAATGTATCATGACAAATTAGCTACTTAAATTCCTTACAAACCAAGACATGATTCCAATGAATATGCTTTGGTTTTGTCACATTCATTTATTTGTATACATAAATGGTTCAGTGCAATATATA
>JAVQJS010058142.1:0-24155 GCA_036024795.1 Galaxias rostratus | reverse complement strand
ACCAATTTGCCAAGGGAGGCCCTACCAGGAACACAAGGTTCCAGACAACATAGCCCTCAGGTTCATAGGGACACACAAACCCCTCCACCACGATAAGGTGATGGTTCCAGGAGAGGCCTGAGGAATATATCTTATATGAAAAAATATGCAAAGCCCTTTACTTGTCTTAAAAATACAATCGTGAAGTACACAGTGTTCCTATTAATAAAGAGTGCAGAAACTCAAAATGTTTGTTCTCCAAAATATAAAACCTTAACTGTGGAAGAGTTTAAAGTGGTCTTGACATACGCAGGGATTTGATGACTCCTTGCTGTTACAAAGCTGCTGCTACTTAACATGTTGTAGCAAGTGCATACTAAGACCCTGGAAAATGGCACTTCTGCACATCTGAAGCTTGTGTCAGAAGTGGCTTTTGATTAATTATGGGCTGATGACTTGTTTTAGTTGGCTGCTATTACCCAGCACTTACCACAGTCAGATCAAATAAGGAGTGGTATTGAGTACTTCCTGACCAACCCTATTGATTTGATTGATTTCGCCAACGGGCCTGTTACCTCCAACTAGAGGTTCGGTGTCTTATAATGTTGAATCAAGAAGTCTGTGGAATAATATTGATGTTGATGGAGTGCACTGAGGAACACCTAATCAGGAAATATAACAGTATTAAAGTTCATCCCAAAAAATGTATGTCTATATGTATCGCTAATGCACAATATGTTCTACATAATTTAGCTCATTTCATTGTATGGATGAAAAGACACCATGGAAATAAAGTCACTTAGAATAATGGTACACTTCATAAACCCAGCAGGAGCAGACCAAAATCTTCGTACATCCTGAAAAACATCAATGTTATAAAATGGTTAACACGTCACCCTGTCCTCTGCTCCTCTGTGTGTGTCTGTGTGCGGTTGCTCCCGGGCCAGGCTCTTGAGGCGTACTTACAGCAGAACAACAGGCAGATAGACGACATTGTGACGTTGGTGCGGGGCAAGTTGTCCAAACAGAACCGGGTCACCTTAGGTGCTCTGGTGGTGCTGGACGTCCATGCCAGAGACGTGCTGGCCACGCTGGTCCAGAAAGGCATCAGTGACGAGAACGACTTTGAGTGGCTAAGCCAGCTACGCTACTACTGGCTGGTGAGTAACTTTGTCGCTGGCATGCACAAAAAGCTGATGGGATACACTGGGGTTCACGCTGGATGAGATATAGATTTGACCAGTACCCCAATATCGATGTTAAAATAAAGCCTGAGATCCGAGTACGGTTGGTTAGCATGAAGAGGGGTCTGTTTGTACAAATCCACCCCATCATCAACACCCCCTTAAAATCACATTTTTAGGAGGAGAAGCTCCAGACCAAAATGATAAACGCAGGTTTGGCATATGGCTACGAGTATCTGGGAAACACCCTGCGTCTGGTCATCACTCCCCTTACTGACCGCTGCTACAGGTCAGACCAGCCCTATCTAGAATCCATACTTTTAATATGCATCCACTGTACCAATAAACTTCTGGCCAACTTCCCATGTGACCACCTCTAAAATGCTAGAGATTTCAACATCAGACCTGAGCTGTTTAATCTAGTCTATTTTTTTCCCTTTAGAACTCTGTTTGGGGCCCTCCATCTTCACTTAGGAGGGGCTCCCGAGGGCCCTGCCGGCACTGGGAAGACAGAGACCACCAAGGATCTGGCCAAGGCTGTGGCTAAGCAGTGTGTGGTCTTTAACTGCTCTGATGGCTTGGACTACATCGCCCTGGGAAAGTTCTTCAAGGTGTTCATCACATACCCATTGTGGCATAGGGTCATTCATTAATGAACTGGATTAGGGAACAAAGTAATGTTGAAGGGAAGTGAAGTGCTCTTTTCTGTGCTGTTATTTTAGTGCCAAACTAGTTCAGATATTCAGATGAGTATTTGAACTTTAAAGGGATGCCAACTGGTGTTTTGAGAAGGAGATAAAACTGAAATGTGATACTCATTACTCAGTACTTTGAAGTTGAGATCCACTTGTTAGAAGGGTGTGTTGTGTACTACAAGAATAATGTAGAGAGCGGTATAGGATATTTGATAATGTAACTATTCTAAAACAGATTTGCTATTCATATCCAATATTTTTCCAAAAGATGTATACTTTTTTTTGGATGCATCTGTCTACAATGGAGGTTTTTTATCATTCTTTTACAGCAGTCAAACACAACACACAGCTCTTGTTTATCCTATGTCTTGTCCTGTGTATCAGGGCCTGCTGTCCTGTGGTGCCTGGGCCTGCTTTGACGAGTTCAACCGCATTGACCTGGAGGTGCTCTCGGTAGTGGCCCAGCAGGTCCTCACCATTCAGAGAGGTCTGTGTGTTGGGGTCTCAAAAACAGCACTTTCTATCCTCCATTTTCTGTGCTTGTCACCCATTCTACGTAAAGCGGTAGATTTATAAGGAATCATAAGAAAACCTTTAAGATGCACTAATTGTGTTCGAGGTTTGCTTGCATAATTCAACTGTTATAATTTAGATGCTCTTCTTATGAGGGATTTTAGCAAGGTCCTGTTGTTAAACTTAATATGCTTGGCTAATTTGATGATACGTGATGGATATCTTGCTAAGGCTCACTCTTAGCTTGGATTATATTGTTAGATAGTCTGGCATGAAGGAGTAGTGTCAGCTATACCTACAGATTTATGCAAAGCTTTCGCTTGGAAATGTTTCACTTTGCATCTATAAAAGTTGGAACTGAATAACAGATTATTTTGGTGCATATTAGATGACCTTGACTTTTTGATAAAGTTCTTTTAAGCTGTCAAAGTATATGGAAAAGTTTACAAAATAGTTCATTACATTTTTGTCCAAAGGTTCACACCATTTAATTTAAAAAAGTTCAAGTTTGGTTGGAATTATCCACTCCCTCCTTTTGTTTTTCAGAGCATGGACTTAAAAGCAAAAAGTTCAGACGTCTAACAAAGGCGAACTAATTCAAGATTAACTTTATAGTTCCAAAAAGTCTATAATTTTGCTTGACTTGTTCCCCAGGTATCTGTGCAAATGCTGAGATCCTGTTGTTTGAGGGCTCTGAGTTGAGGCTGGACCCCTCCTGTGCTGTATTCATTACCATGAATCCTGGCTACGCCGGGCGATCCGAGCTCCCCGACAACCTTAAGGTACTGTAGCTTTGAGCTGTGCTCCCGTGTATCTAGTCTGGTCAGTTCAGGACCTATGCAGCAGAGGTTCCTGGGAACACCATGACTAGATTGCCCTTGAGCAAGGCTCTGTATCCTGACTTGCTCCAAGGGGACTACCCCTGTAATCTCATTGTAAGTCGCTTTGGATAAAAGCGTCTGCTGAATGTCTGTAATGTAAATGTAAATGCTGTGCGGCAGTTAACCATGGTAGACTCACTATCACAACACCAGGCAGAACTATATAGATGTTAATGCCTATTAAAAACCCAGACTTCCATCTCAAAGAATTGCATATAAATATTTTGTTGAGTCATGTTTATAAATCTTTCAGTATTTGTTTGCATGATGAATAGTTTAATAGAGATCTTGTATGTTACTAAATTGTTATGGTGTTAGTACAAATAATAAGGAATGTCTATTATACAGCACAGTAAAGTATGTGTTTATATATATTTCTGATTACTGTTGCTTAAATTCTAATTAAGTTATTCCTTTTGGCAAAGGGATTTCATTTGGAGTACAATTTGATGTGATACCTAATGTTTAATTGCAAGTAGTTCGACAATGCCAACAACATGCAATTTTCAGAGAACCAAACTGCTATCATCCTTTACAGGCTCTGTTCAGGACAGTAGCCATGATGGTTCCTGACTACGCAATGATTGCTGAGATTGTGCTCTACTCATGCGGCTTTGTGACAGCCAGGCCCCTGTCTGTGAAGATTGTGGCCACCTACCGGCTGTGCTCTGAGCAACTGTCCTCACAGTGCCATTACGACTATGGCATGAGGGCCGTCAAGTCTGTGCTGACTGCCGCAGGGAACCTCAAGGTACTCTGTTACTTTTTGGGTGCAATTCTTTGTGTACTTACATTCACCTATTTGATCAAAGCACGTTTGAAATTCTGTATATTAAAAGGTGTATTTCTGTTTTGTTTATGTGCTTATTTTTTAATGATTATCTTTCATTGTCTATTTATTAGTCGCTCAAAACAATAGGTAATAAATTACTCACTTTTAATCAGCTTTCAATCCTCCCAACTAAAAATACCGTTTGGTCAATGTTAATCAATAACAAGTTCTATTACTAGTGACTCCAAAAAAGTATTTATCATAGGTATCATTTGGTTAATATTATTGTCACGAGGGAGTTCTCAGCTTGGCCTTGTGATGTGTATCAGTCCTGTTAAACAGGATTTCACTATAAACATGAATATATTGAATACTTGTTATTCCTTACATATACCAGGAAAAACATCGGTAGAAAGCCTTACATTTTCTTAACACGCTAAACAGAGCAAAATAAAGTGAGACGAGGAAACTGATTTGAAAGATTTAATTCCATCGACAGCAATCTCATCACGTAACCGCTTGCCCCATTTAAATAGCAGATGTGCGCTTTTCCTTGCTTCACTGGAAGTGTTGTTTTTGGGGTGTGAGGGATGCATTCACCAAATTTTTACAGATATTTCCGCACTGCCTCCGCTCATACCCCTTTCCAAGACGCCTTTTCCGGAATTTCTGTAGGAAAATATTTTTATGTGGCCCCTGAACTAGAGCCTGCGAATACCGCTGTATCTAAATTAAAAGGGGATTGTGTATGAGCCGTGCACAAAAGACCTCTGAATGATGCCTTTCTCCGCTCGGCTTTCAAACTCATCTGCCAGGCAAAAGCCTTTCATTATCCTGCCCTTCCTCCTCTTTTTGTCCCCTTTTTTGTCCCTTTCTCTCATTTGGCATCTCTTTCTATTTACCCATCCCGTGTATAGCTGAAGTTTCCTGATGAGAATGAAGACATCCTGTTGCTGAGGTCTATCATCGACGTTAATCTGCCCAAGTTCCTGTCACACGATCTACCGCTATTTGAGGTGCCACACTCCCATCCATTTTATTCAGGGAACAGTAGTTGAAAACACGTCTAACCATGCCACTAAATAAGTTAGTTTGATTGAGAAAAAACAAAATTTGGGGCTATTTTTCTGTTTTATTTGCTTGCCCATAATGAAGTGTAGTTATTTATTTGCTTACATAGCTCCTTCAGTGTCCTTGAAGAACATTGACAGGTGTGTTCATATCCATGTGTGCTGTATGCCGCATTGTATTAAATATGGTAATTGACTCCTCTGTACCTTGTCCTGGCCTCTGACCTTCACAGGGCATCACCTCTGACTTGTTCCCCGGGGTGAAGCTGCCCAAGCCAGATTACTGCATCCTACTAGATGCCATCAGGGAGAACAGTGATCGGATGAACCTGCAAGTCACAGACTTCTTTGCCGAGAAGATCCTGCAGATCTTTGAGATGATGATTGTGCGCCACGGCTTCATGCTGGTGGGGGACCCCTTTGGCGGCAAGACGTGTGCCTATCGGGTGCTTGCAGCGGCCCTGCATGACATCAGTGAAAAGGTAAACTTTCCTCACAGGACAAGACTCAAATGAGTTAAGTTTGAAGAAGTGAGCAAATGGAGAGGTTGTGGCAATGCAATGAACTGATTTCGGGAATTGGCCATTGGGAATTGACAATTTACCAATTTCCCCCCAAAATGTTGATGTAAAGCCTTATTGGTTTTGCACAGGGTTCTATTTCTCAACTAAAGTCCTAAAATTACAACTATTGTAGAATTTTATATAGCTTCATTACTAATAAAACATACACATTTGGCTGCATATTGTCATGTTACTGTCCTATATCACTGTACATACATGCATTGCATATTATGCATACTGTATATAATATATAATAATATTTATATTTGTAATTTATATACTGTACTATATATAATGGATCTATAGCTTATTCATATCTATACCACTGTCGACTTTTTGCACTTTACTATTACTATTCTACTGTATACCTTAGCATAATCATAGTCCCCCTTCCTATTTATTCAATAATCCAACATACCTATCAGCTGTGTTGATCCAGTAGCTCCGTATTGTCACACGGTGGGCTATTTACATGCTTCAGAGAGCTGGCTTATCTTCACTGTTAAGGAGACAGATCGCCTCTGTGATGGAACACCCAGCTGTGGCCCCATTCATCACTGTGCCCGCCTTGACGCACGTTTGGCCCTGTCATGTCCGTCCTCCGCTGCCTCTTCCCTGTGCCTTTTTAACGCCTCCTGACAGCTTGTCTCTGAAAACGCTGCCGCTCGCTGCTCTTTTTAACTGTTCTCTTCGCATCTTGGAGGCTCTTAATCACAGAGACAGTGATCTGCCGGGCAATTTATGAGCCTTGGCAAAGGAAATGTGGTCAAAATGAGGGGCTGGCTGGGATCAACCGTGCCGCGGTTCCCATTGTTTGGGCTGCTTTTCCGACCAGCGCCTTATCTTCTGTTCATTAGTTATATGTCAAAAAGGATGTGTATATGTGTGTGTTCATCTATGTAGGGCCTGATGGATGAGAACCGGGTCCAGATCACAGTCATCAATCCAAAGTCTATCACCATGGGCCAGCTCTATGGCCAGTTTGACCCCATCTCTCACGAGTGGTCTGATGGCATCCTGGCCGTCAGCTACAGAGCCTTTGCCACGTCACAGGTTAGAGAACTAGTCGGGGGTCAATTCAAACAAGTGTCTGGTCAGCTACAGAAATGTTTGGGGTTAGGGGCTATAGCCTTTTTGTGGTAATAGTACAGAGGACTGTTTATAGTGTCTACTTTGATCAGAAAACAAAGGTTTGGGGTTAGATTTTAAAAAATATGTAAAACAATACATATTCTTTATAGTTATTTTATGCAAATTAGGACAGTGTTCAATTCATATTCAGAAAATAAGTTTATTTGTCTTTTCAAGTCTATAGCAACAAATGTGAGACAACCAATTAACTTTTAATGAATCATAAGTTCAATTATTTTACCTAATAATTACTTTTCTCTGCTTGCCTACAAACAAACACAGCATACCTACTATTTGAATGAATAACAATTAAAGCAGGATTGAATTTCCCCAGGAAGGATACTATAACCAAACTTTAACTTTAACAAAAAAAAAAACTGGCCAGTCATTTTTTTTAGGTCTATTTAACCTTATTGTATTCTGACTAGAATGCGCAATCACATTGCAGTCTGCTGTTCATTAGGAACAGGAATATTGAAAATATTAACAATAAAAAAAAAAATAAATTGGATCCAATGTTGCTTAATTTAAAAAATCCAAATTTTTGTACCTCTGTCCAAACCGCTACAACTCAATCAATTATTATCAATAATTCAGTAGACTGAAATATACTAGTGCTCTTGTCATTAACTGCCATGTTTGTACTGCTCTGTCTACTTTTGAGGCACAGTAGTAGAAGCTCCATTCCAAAAGTGTTTTTAGTGCACAGGGCCCCTAAATGCACATAGCAAATTCAGAATTATAATTTGAACATAGTTTCCAATTATTATGTCAATAAAATCAAACTTCTGTGAAATCTTTTTTCACGAACGTCGATCATAATTTGATCAATCTTTTATCGAATCATAAAAAACTAAACGTGCACCTGCTCGGTAGTGAAGGGGGGATGGGCAACATGAGAAAACAACATTAGACTCCTAAATTGGATATATCGCGAGCTAATACTGTACCAAACAGATATCCCCTCAGGCGATGCCTCGTTTTATTGGGTTTTTACCCCAGGAGCGTGTCTAGCTTGTCAACGTTCCTCAGAAAAGAGAGCCAGGGCCAAATCTTCAACAACTACTCTCGCTAATTTAAGTCAAGGAAGTAATTTGTTTGCTATGGCAAACCGTGGTATTACTCCTGACAATTGTTATAGGAGATTTTTTTTTTACTGTCTCTATTTGCTACCTTGTCTAGTTTTTGACACTTGCGTCTGAATATATACAGGTCGTTGTCGTGTGCACAGTTGGCCCAGTTCTTTCAGTAGAAAATTAAACAACTGACCTTTTCATGCGCTGATTGACTATTCACAATTACGCCTGAGATTTAAAGTTGTGTCAGATTAATCTGGAACAGCATGTGTGCACCTCCGTGCCACGATGTAAGCAGCTCATCAACATTTTGTGTTGTTATGTTTTGTAAATCAGCCTCAAAATTAAAGTTCCACTCAAATACTTTAATCTAAACCTGCAATGGTGCCACCAGTGCACGGAAAAACATCTGCATACTTGATGTGATTATGTGGGCTGCTTTAGAGGGAGACGTTTCCCTGCAACGCTCTTTGTCAGATCATTACATTACTGCTCGATCGCTTTGTTCAAGCACCAGATGGCCCCAATGGAGGCATCTCGACTTGTTTATATTACAACAAATCAATTTGAAGCAGGGCTCCAGCCAGCTCATCTCGCAGGAGAATTAACCCCTAGTATCAAACCATATTATGGGTATGTAGGCGTTAGATGTAAATTAGTTTTAACTGCTTACTATAAACCCTTCATAACTTGCCTTTTGTGACCTTCATATGTTGCTTGGGTTTCAAAACTGCAAGGAAATTAGGAAAATATGTAAGATCTTTAATAGCCCATATTTTAACTCATAGTCACATATCAAGGGGATAGTTTATGGTCTTTTTTACTTTCTTCGAAACTTTAAAGCTGCATTAATGCCATACCAATTCCACTGATGATTTTCTGCACGGCAGGAGTGACCCCCTGGTAGGTTGAGATGTGACTGTGCTTTCAGAGAGGAGTTTGATTGGGTTTGAAGTAGTTCTTTGCAATAGAACTGAACTCCGTCACCTTAAAACTTTGTCTTAGACCCCTGACAGGAAGTGGCTGATCTTTGACGGGCCCGTGGATGCCGTGTGGATCGAGAACATGAACACAGTCCTGGATGACAACAAGAAGCTGTGTCTGATGAGTGGTGAGATTATCCAGATGTCTCCCCAGATGAGCCTCATCTTCGAGCCCATGGACCTGGAGGTTGCCTCACCCGCCACGGTGAGAACCACTGAGCGTTTTGCCAAGTTTTTATTCTTTGTTAGGGTCACAGAATATACAACTGTCACCCAAACTCCATTTAAATCCGTATTCTGCAAGGAAATTTTATAAGAATAACAAAGATTCTCATTTAACAAAGCGACTCTGATGAGCCTACAGATTTATCAATACTTCAACGTTATTAGTCAAAAGGATAGGGTTAGGTACGTCTCTATTCATCTAGGTCAAACTTGTATTTGGCGAGATTGTTGCTAGTGGAGTCAAATGTCCCTCGCCTCATTAATATGACAAGACATCAGATCGGTGTCTCCAGATAAAATATTTGGATCCTCTTGTTGACCGGATGCAAGCTATGCTGACCCAAGTCTGCTCTTTGAAGGCATTTCAAAGAAACGTGTCCCTCAAACCTTAAACTACAGCTCTTCTCCAACAAATCAGATCAAAACAGAAATTTACAAAGAGCTGGTCAAAGACTAGACCAGTTCACTGGTTGTTTTTTTGTAGATCCTGTGGTGTCGACAGGAATGGAACTTTAGTTCCCCCCATCCAGCTGCCAGGTGGGAGCATTCAGGGTGTCTAGTTTTTTCTTCACGACAGCAGCTTTTCTCTCAACACACGAAACAAGCGCCACTACCACGCATGTCTCTGTCTAGCCTTTGCATCAAACCCCCTATCTATTTCGGTTTTCTTTAGGTTTGTATTTCTTCAGCCTCTGGAAGACACAAAACAATGCTTGTTTTCAAAGTTATGGTTGATCCATTTTGGTCTGTCTCTTGCTTTCTTTGCCAACTCTCCTTCCTTTCTCCCCACATCTTATGAGCTTTCATTTCATCCTCAAGTGTTTGTCTCCTTTCTTCTCTCCCCCGCCACTCACTTTCTTTGTTCTCTTTTGCCATCTTATCTCTCTCACCCAACAAAGGGTTCTAGATGCTTCATCTTGTCTAACCTTTTTTGTTTTCATCTTTCTTTATGCCTTCTGATCTGACCCATCTTTTCTTTTGACATTCCGTCTGACATAAGGTTCACACTTACGGAAGGCTCATTAGAAGGTACATTTCACCATGCAACTCGCCAGGACACCAACTGTCAGGGTCAAAAATAAGTACTTTGAGCTTCTGGGCTCATTTACACACAAATTAACCGATGGTGTTGTTGATTCAAGTATATCTAAATACTTAAAAGGGTTTACATAGCTGCATAGCGTTCATATGCACAGGCACGCACATAAACCCAAAAGTACCTTAACAGCTGGCTGGCTGTCAGCAGCACTTCTGTGATTTTTTTCTCCAACAGCATGAACGGTTCTGTTGATAAGCAGGGAACAGAGGGCCGCTGAACCGCTGTCATCACTACAGTGTCATAATTCCTCATGGCTGGAATATCACTTTGTTGTTTGAATTTCCTTTGTTCAGATATTGCTTTGAATTCCTTCCTTTCTTGGCCACATATTATCTGTAGTATTTACATCAAATTCCCATATAGGCGTAATAGCCAAACCAAAGTTGGTTTGGATCTTTAATTGGTTCCACGGATTATTGGGAGGAATCCGTTTTGTGTTATGGTGTGTCACCCGTGCATGTGTGTTAATGTTGTGTGTTTGTGTGTGGGTGCTCGCCAGGTGTCTCGCTGTGGCATGATCTACATGGAGCCCCACATGCTGGGCTGGAAGCCTCTCATGGTGTCCTGGCTCAGAACGCTGCCACCTTCGGTCACCGCCATACACAAGGAGCTGATCACTTCTCTGTTCATCCGTCTGCTGCCCCCATGCCTCGAGCTGATACGCAAGGCCACTAAGGTATCCAACACAACTGCAACCATTCAAATGTTAAAGAAAGCAACTCGTTGGCAAAAAAAAGTCTGATATTCTTTGGTCAACGTAGTTCCTTCTCAACCCCACCAGCCCTCATTCGCACCACTTTTCTGGTAATACAAATATGAGAACGATCCTTGTCGGTGTAGACATGTCCTCTTCTTTATAAGTGAGACAGTTACAACAGCCCACATCTGTGCCTGATTCAGGAGCTGTCACCAACTTCAGACACCAACTTGGTCAACTCCCTGATGAACCTAATGGACTGTATGATGGATGAGTTTAAAGACGGGCCCAAGATGAAAAGCATGAACGAGAGGGATGTCTGCTCCTGGCTGGAGGTGAGGAGGGTAGGGGGTTATTGTTCAGGAGAAACTAAATAGGAACATTTAACAGCAGGAACGCTTTGTCAAACCGACATCAAGCTCTTGCTTACAAACTCTGTTCAATTCAAATCATTTCAAAGTCAGGAACACACTGACACAGTCAAAAGTTTGATTTCAGTACTATAAGTACTATAACTACTACAATAAATTCCAGAAAAACAATTAAAGTTTTAAGCACCACCGTATAAACTCAAGTTCAAAGACAATGCATATTATTTACAAGTTGAGAATGTAGTGGGCCTAAAAAGCACAATGTGCTTTGTTCTCTCTCTTGTCAGCATCTGTTTTGACCTTTATCTGCTAACAGCACTACTCCTTCCTCTGCACACCCTGCTCATTGTTTCTCTCAATAAAAAGGTCCCAACCAGGTCCTCTGCTCAATCTTAGTAGATGAGCCCATGCCGTCGGCTCGGCTTGCGCTCCTATTGATTTCCCTGCGTGCCGTCAATCCTGTGTGGTGAGAAGCACCGCTGTTATCCCTGTGACACGCTAGACTGATGAATGATGTGCTGCCATGTTTATGGCAAAGTCATTACCCCAGTGTTGAATGAGATCTCCTCTTCTCCTTTTCACAGCGTGGAGCTTCGTCTTACAAAAAGTGGCTTATCTATTTCTAGAAACACCCACATCAGTATTTATAATGGGCAAATGATTATATTTTTGTACTAACTGATAGATGAAAATAATACTAGTAATTAGGCCATAAATTCAGTAGGTTATTCAAAAAGGTGTTGCTTAGTACTACATGTAGTGTTATTGGTTGTTCTTAGCCATCTAATGAAGGCCTAATGACTGTTGGCACAGGGCATCTTCCTGTTTTGCCTCACATGGTCGGTGGGCGCCAGCTGTTATGAGGAAGGCCGTGTCAAGTTTGACGCTATGGTGCGAGAGCTGCTGGAGGGCGGCCTGAGCGAAGAGACGCGACTACGCCACGGCCTGCTGGACACCGTGGAGCCCCCCACCAAACACATGACCGTGTCGCTCCCCACCGAAGGCTCGCTCTACCAGTACCGCTTCATCAAAGAGGTGCTCTCTCTCTCTCACTCTCTTCCTCCCCCTCTGACTGGTGGGTTCTCATGTTTATAGGAGAGATTGTGTATGCCCATTTTCCAGTGCTATTAGAAGACCATTTGCAAATGTAATTGGAATATTAAAAATACAGTAATTTAGCAAACGCTAGGCGAAAGTGATGGCACTTTTAAATGTTATATTTACATTGTGTGAATATATTTACGCTTACTAAAAATGATTGAGTAAGTGAGATGTATTATATTTTGGGGTTGAGATGTAATATATTTTGTCATAACCAGGTTTCTTACAGTCTCCAATGCGTTGTTAGCGCTTTAACGTAGCTGAAAATACCCTCATAATGCATCCTATTCTGAAATATGTGACCAGGTTCTTTCATTTCTAGGGTCCGGGAAGATGGGAGCTGTGGACAGACGAACTGAAGGCGGCGCCCGCAATCTCCAAGGACGTCATGTTCAATGAGATCATTGTGCCCACGGAGAACACGGTGCGCTACACGGCCCTGATGGAGCTTCTAATCACCCACCAGAAGCCCACCATCTTTGTTGGACCAACTGGCACCGGCAAGAGTGTCTACATCATAGTGAGTGGCTGACAGTGTCACCTGGCCTTCTATATTGTCTGTTGTTGGGAATTAACCTGACTGTCTTTATGTTTTGAGCTAGATATATGAAGTATTTTAAGTAAAACTGAGGCATTTGTTACCAGCTGCATGTCATCAGCATTTATACGTATGCATTTAATGGTTTTAAACAATGCCTAAGAAAAAAGGGAAAGGTTTGTTTACATACAAGAAAAGTATTTCCAGATAAAGTCATTGGAATAGTATAAATGTCTTGTTCTTGAAAGCAGAGCAGTAACAAGCGTATGCATCCTGTTAGCCTGAGCACACACTTTCCCCTTCATCATATCTTTCATAAGTATGATCACATAAATGGGTTTTCAATGGCTGGTTCTGAGGCGAGGCAGGCTAGTTATGTCGTCTGGATAGCAAAGTCAGCTTCTAAGGAATAAAAATCATGGTGGAACTTACAAAAGAAGTATGTGCCTTTAGGGGAAGAAAAAAAAAATTCTTGGTGGGTTGTAACAGAGAAATACTAAAAAGATGCTTTACTTTTAGCACAGTAAAGTGTGTTTTTTCATCATTGTTCTTGTCTAATTAACTTATAAATTGCACTTATGAAATTGCAAGGTTTAAAAGCAATATCTTGGTTCTCAAAAGTAGCGGATAGCTTAAAAGAATAAGCAAATTCAGTTTTTTCTGTACTTGAAACATGAGGTAAAGTATATTTTTTTCGTTTCCCTGTTTTATTTGAAGTTGTTCATAGAAAGTTTAGGATAGGGAGTGTTTGACATATCAACACAAATGCAAAACCACCACCACTGTTTTGTGCAGGACTTTCTACTGAACCGTCTGAAGAAGGATGTGTATGGTCCCCTGCTCATTAACTTCTCAGCTCAGACCACTGCTGCCCAGACCCAGAACATCATCATGTCCAAGCTGGACAAGAGGCGCAAAGGACTCTACGGTCCACCTATGGGACGGAAAACGGTGAGATTACCCCCTTTTGTCCATGCACAACAAACAACATACGTTGTAGTATATCAATATTTACTTCAAATGCAAATGCTGCTCACATTAGGATTATGGCTATTTTTGTTTTGCTGTGTATGGTTATATACAGCTACAGAATCTTTCAAATAATGTTGATGTATCAAAAATAATTCCCTATCCCAGTATTTCAAAAATGTTCTCCTTCTATTTGTTTCACCCAGGTGGTGTTTGTGGACGATGTGAACATGCCTGCCAGGGAGACGTATGGTGCCCAGCCACCCGTGGAGCTGCTACGTCAGTGGCTGGACCACTGGAACTGGTACGACACCAAGGACTGCTCCATGATCAACCTGGTAGACATCCAGATTATGTGTGCCATGGGACCTCCTGGTGAGCATTTATTTATTCTATTTATTCTATTGTAATCATAGTTGTATGTGACAATGCAAATGTGAAAGGATGCTTGTTGAGAAAGTGTAAGAGGCCTGACTAGTTTAAATGAGGAATGAATGAGCCCACAGTGTTTGCTCTTTATTCATATAGTGTGTAGCGGTAGCAGTGTCAAAGGTAGACCTTAAAGTTCTTAGTATGATAAACTTTTGATTGTGGGTCAGGATCATTTGTTAGTCAAAGGAACTTGGTGTTAGTCATAGGTGGTCGCTTTATGGGGCCCGGTACATGATGTAATGCACTGTATTTGTATGATGTTCTGTTTGACTTTGACAACCATACATTTTACAGTTAAAATAGACAAATGGGCGTTTACTGAAGGTTTGAATTCCTATTAAGTTTCCATCTCTTCTTCATCCATCTCTTTGGTTGACATCGTCTTGTGACAGGCGGGGGAAGGAACCCGATTACTGCTCGCTACCTTCGTCACTTCAACGCGGTGTCCATCAACGATTTTGACGAAAGGACCATGTACACCATCTTCTCCAGAATCCTGGACTGGCATTTTTCCATTCGGTGGGAAAACATAGGATATGTTTTAAGACTATTAGGGCTGTCACATTTACTGATGCCACAATTCATTGCAAACCGGTGCAACATTTTTACTATATCCTGGCCATCCATAGCCCTTTGTTAGTTCAAACCACCAACAACTTTAAAAACGTGAAGCCAATTTAATAATATTATAAACAAATATAAAATAGTATACACATAAATATTCAAAAGTCAAATACTGGCCTGGATGTATGCAACAATAATTCTGTGCATAAAGGCTTCAAAAGATCTAAGTCAGCAGTGGCGGGTTGTAACGTTACAGTCGGACGAAGACAAAGTGTAAGAGCGAGTGGCTGAATGAAATGCTAGAGTAGTGCCCACATTGGCACTTAAGCATGTGATATTTGCGTTGGACTTCATGAAATGATCACTACTCCACTACTCCACTACTCCACTACTTCCAGCGTCTTTGAGTGTTTTGAAAAGCGCTTTATAAGTATAACGTATTATTACTCCCTGGACTGTCTACAAGCAAGATCAGTGTTTCGTAATGAATAATAATTCCAATTAATGTTTTAGTCCTTTAATGTTTGTTTTTCTTGTCTGTGAATGAAATGTTTTTGTGTGAGGTGCTTATATCAATGTGTGCAATCTCCAGGTTTCCCTTTGCCAAGCCGTTTGCTGCCCTGACCAATTCGATTATCAACGGCACTATGTCAGTGTACCAGGAGGCCACTAAGAACCTCCTGCCTACGCCAGCCAAGTCCCACTACCTCTTCAACCTGCGAGACTTCTCCCGCGTCATCCAGGGCGTCTGCCTGTCCAGACCCGAAACCGCCGAGGCGCCCACCAACATCAAACGCCTCTGGGTGCACGAGGTAACATGCTGGATGTCTGCTTTTAACAAATATAACATAACATATACAAGAAAACACAGCTTCATGATGCCTGATCCGCCCTGCCTCTCCAGGTTCAGCGTGTGTACTATGACCGCCTTGTCCAGGATTCAGACAGGGCTTGGCTTGTGAGCCACCTGCAGGAGGTCTGCCATAGCGTCCTGAAGGAGGACTTCAACAAGCTCTTCCAGCACCTCGACAGAGACAACGACGGCCGCGTGACCGAGGACGACCTGCGCAGTCTCATGTTCTGCGACTTCCATGACCCCAAGGGCGAGGACCGTAGCTACCGGGAGGTGGCCAATCTGGACCAGCTCCGAGCGGTGGTGGAGGCCCACCTGGAGGAGTTCAACATGGTGAGCAAGGCGCCCATGAACCTGGTGCTGTTCCGCTTCGCCATCGAGCACGTCTGCCGCATCTCCCGCGTCCTCAAGCAGCCAAGGGGCCACGCTCTGCTGGTGGGCGTGGGCGGCAGTGGACGGCAGTCTCTCACCAAGCTGGCGGCGCACATGGCGGAGGCAGAGCTCTTCCAGGTGGAGATCGGAAAGAGCTACGGCATGACGGAGTGGCGCGATGACCTCAAGCTAATCATGCGGAAGTCGACGCAGGGCGAAATGCACGGCGTCTTCCTCTTCACCGACACGCAGATTAAGATGGAGTCCTTCCTGGAGGACGTCAGCAACCTGCTGAACACTGGAGAGGTGATGGGGGTTTAGTGGGCGGCTGAGATGTGCACCTTAGGATGTTTGTCTATTAGTTCTTAATTATCCCCCCCCAAAAAAATTGTATTTGTTTAATTGTTCATGTCTATGTATCTGTGTTATTTATTCATTTAAGATACATGATTTTTGTGTGTCAGTGTTTATTCAGTCCACAGAGGAGGACCAAGCTAGAGCTGAACCTTATCCATGTTGCTGTTAAACTGAGACAAAGTTGAATTATCCTGTGGTTGAACACAAACACACTCATGCGTGCCACCTTCTTCTTAACCCCGGTTCACCAGGTGCCCAACCTGTTTGCCGTGGACGAAAAACAGGAGATCTGTGAACGAATGCGCGTGCTGGATCGCCAGAAGGAGAAGGACAAGCAGACGGATGGTAGCCCGCTGTCGCTCTTCAACGTGTTCTTGGAGCGCTGCCGCTCGCAGCTGCACGTGGTGCTGGCCATGAGCCCCATCGGAGACACGTTCCGCGGCCGGCTGAGGCGCTTCCCCGCTCTCATCAACTGCTGCACCATCGACTGGTTCCAGGTACGGTTAGCGGTCTTTCAGTGCTAAAATCGTCTATTGCTTCTGAACTTCTCGATTGCCTTAAAGCTTGGCAAACTCAGTCTTTGAAACATGGTTGTGTATAAGTGGCACAGAAACTATGATTCAAACCCCCAGGTAATAGCCTTCTAATGTGCCTTTGTCCATCCTGTCCTGCCTCAGAGCTGGCCAGAGGATGCCCTGCAGGCAGTGGCCTCACGCTTCTTGGAAGACATTGAAATGACAGATGATTCGAGGAATGGCTGCATTACCATGTGTAAGAGCTTCCACACCTCCACGATCATCCTCTCGTACCGCTTCCTGTCAGAGCTGCAGCGCCACAATTATGTGACACCCACTTCCTACCTGGAACTGATCTCCACCTTCAAGGACTTGCTGGAGAAGAAGAGAAAGTAAGGCTGTAGCTTTTCCTGGGCAACTTAACTTCAACTTCAGTTGTTTTTGCAGAATCCTCACATACCTTTTAACATAATCTTTCCCAGGTTTGGACTGTTTACTTGTTAGCGTAAGGTAGCCGGTACTTAGTGGTCCAAGTGGTTGATTTATTACTCATGCTGTTGCTGAGAACATTAGTGATAAAGTGATAAAGTGATGACGGCCCATGGTTAGCACACCGTCAGCGACGTCACCTCTTTGTTTCTGAATGCTCATCCTAATCTCACGTTCTTTAGAATAGGGTCATGCACCACACCGTCCTGACTCCCAAACACTTCTAACTCGGCAGTGAGGTGATGAAACTGAAGCGGCGCTATGAGGTCGGCCTGGAGAAGCTGAACTCGGCGGCCTCCCAGGTGGCCACCATGCAGGTGGAGCTGGAGGCGCTGCAGCCCCAGCTCCGCGTGGCCAGCAAGGAGGTGGACGAGATGATGGTGGTGATCGAGCACGAGTCCGTGGAGGTGGCCAAGACAGAGAAGGTGGTGAAAGTGGACGAGGCAGTGGCCAACGAGCAGGCCATGGCCGCCAAGGCCATCAAGGACGAGTGTGACGCCGACCTGGCCATCGCCATGCCCATCCTGGAGTCGGCTCTGAGCGCTCTCGACACGCTCACCAATCAGGTGGGTAGCGGTATGGTTGGCAGTTTGAATTTGAAGATCAAGACCACATTTGTATTTGATTTCCTTGACATAACATTCTGTGAAGAACTTGGTTCAAAAATTTGTAAAAACTTTTTTTATAAGCAGAACAAAAGTCTGTAATTGCCATATAGTTTAACCTCAGTCACCTTGACACCTTCACACAGTTAAAATGCTCCAAAATAAGAAAATAATTTATACTGTTGTGTTGACCACCAAACCGTTGTACTGCCCAATTGTCACTGAAATCAATCAGAGAAACATATAGATCTGGCATGCAGGTACTCGCAAACATCCTAAGCATGGCCTAATTTGAAATGCATAGAGCAGAAACGACTGAGGAACCAAAAAGCAAAAATAATTGGTATTTTGATAAATGTGGCCATGCCGTCTGAACTTGTATCCTAACTTCGTTTGGTTCTTCCAGGACATCACAGTGGTAAAGTCTATGAAGAGCCCGCCAATGGCCGTCAAGCTGGTCATGGAGGCCATCTGCATCCTTAAGGGCCTGAAGGCTGACCGTATCCCTGACCCTTCGGGCTCTGGCAAGAAGGTGGAAGACTTCTGGGGGCCTGCCAAGAAGCTCCTGGGAGACATGAAGTTCCTGCAGAGCCTCCACGAGTACGACAAGGACAACATTCCGGCCAACCTGATTGCTATAATCCGCACCAAGTACATCACCAATCCAGACTTTGTGCCTGAGAAGATTCGGACAGCCTCCACTGCTGCTGAGGGGTTGTGTAAGTGGGTACGTGCCATGGAGTCCTACGACAAGTAAGTTTACCCTGCTGCTGCCCTGTACTCTGAATGTTTTATGAAAGAACAATCATACATTTGTTGTGTTTAGAAATGTGGCTTTTAATTAGTGCTCTAAGAAAAAAAATAAAAAATATTGCTGACATGAGATTATTAATGTTGTATAAAGATTCAGTCAGTTTGTGTTTAATTTGACCATTACAGTATGGTTTATTTGGAAAGGTACTACTATAATAAACTAATACTTGCTAATATGATCATTGTATTAAAGATATCAGGCCCATTATGTGCTTTTGGTAACATTGAAGTCAGTGTCAGTTTGCATTAAATGATGGTGTGTTTTGAGTGGTGCATTCCATATGTCCATGCAAAGCAAAACAGGGACTTTCAGGCTCACTGATGTCAATTTCTGACCCTCAGAGTGGCCAAAGTGGTCGCCCCTAAGAAGGAGAAGCTGGCAGGAGCCGAGGCCGAGCTGAAGGTGGCCATGGACAGTCTGCGCAAGAAGCAGTCCGCTCTCAAAGAGATTCAAGACAAACTGGCCAAGCTCCAGCAGACATTGAACGCCAACAAGAACAAGAAGGCAGAACTGGAGAACCAGGTGTGTATTGGCGAAGACCTCTTGGTGTCTCTGGTGATTTGTTGATATTTGTATATCAATATTTTAATGCCATGTGGAATCAGCTTTTTATTTGATATATTCTCATTTTACGGAAAATAGCAATTTAGCAAAGACAATAAATAAGCTCGAATGCCTGGAGGACACCTAGTTTTCGCCAAGGTTTTTTTGCTTTTATTTTCTCAAAAATGAAGCAGTCACAGCATCTGGCTTTCGCACTGCAGCCCACCTGGGACCGCATGTTGTTTGTGCTAGTTCCTGCAGGATCCTGGGCTTCCTTCATTTAGACTCCCGACAGTCTGGGAGCTATTTCGGTGGACCAGGAACCTCTTGTGTTGAAACTATTGTAATTTGCAGCAAGTTTAAAATAAGGATAGCTACTATGTCTCTGCCTGATTATCTCAATTGTGTCAGAAAAGAATGTGATTTTAATGCAGACCCTGCTATGCATGGTGTGACGTCTCTGTGAACTCCAAAGCTGGATTGCATATATCTTTTTTCTCCACAGTTAGTGATAGTACCTTGTGATATGTGCAGCATACTTCAGCAGGTATACTTTGGTTCTCCATAGTCACCCCCTGGTGTATTGGGATATTAGGTTGTGCTTCTCTACAGGCAAAAGCTTTCAAGTTGTCGGGGGTTGTCTTATCTTAAAAAAAAAATTCAATCCATGTGAGTTTGTATTGGAGGACTAACCACCCACTCCTTTTCCCAATTCACTTCCTTTCATGTTTCACTCGTTTCCTTCTCTTCATCCCCGCATCTCAGACGACTGGTACTGGTGCATCCTTTTCATCGTCTTAAGAAGAGTTGATGGTATCTAGACACAGCGTACCTTAAAGCAAATGGAGTTCCCACTCATCCTGCCAGTTGTCTGCTGTGCCGTGTGTGTGCCTCAACAGACTTTAGAAATAATAAACCCTGCGTCTTGACTCTGGTTCGCCTGACCCTTGGATCTCCTGAGGCTCGTTTTGTGCTCACTTACACAGTAGTTGGTTTTCAAAGGCAGGTTGAGTCTGAAGCCTGGGAAGATAACACTGAGGCATTCATGCTTCCACACAGTTGATACCCTGACCTCTTCATCTCTAGCATGTTTTTAGTGCGTTTATGATAATAATGCAAAAAAAAATGTAATCCTGCTTATATCTGCTTTTTTCCTCTGATCGTCTTTTTGTAAATATTCTACTCTAAAGATTGTCAAGAGATTACGCAAAGAATTGCACAAATGTGTGATTTATGGTCATCCCTCAACCTAGGTGGAACTGTGCAGCAAGAAGCTGGAGCGTGCAGAGCAGCTGATTGGTGGGCTGGGAGGAGAGAAAACCCGCTGGAGCGAGACGGCTTTAAACCTTGGAGAGCTGTACACCAACCTGACAGGGGACGTCCTCATCTCATCCGCCATAGTTGCCTACCTGGGGGCTTTCACCTCCAGTTACAGACAGGTAGCCCACTCTGAGGTGCCCCCGCAGGGGCGGTTCTAACCTGTTTGGAGCCCTAGGGCCCCTGGGAGCCTGAAGGGGTGCAGAATACACAGGCTGCACCCTGTAGGGTTAAAGACTGACCTGCCGAGTACAGTCGTACAGTGTAGAGGCGGAAGTTGTCCACATCAATCATTTGACTCCCTCCAGACAATATGTACAAGGTCAAAAAGGTTTCTCCTGATTGATTTGCTTAGTTGCGTGCACTTCAGTTCTGTCAAGGACATGGCGAGGTATAAAAAAGGACAAAAGTACAGCTCTTAACGTAGGGAATGCCCTAGTGTTGAGCCGGGCTTTATTTGTGTGTAACTGTCAAAATCAGCTCACCCCGACATCTGTGGTGAGAAAGCTCTTTGACGTCTCAAAGACATAAGGACATCCAAACTGTTTTAAATATTTAACTGTGTTAAACTGTGTGTTTATTTTCCATTGAACTCAAAGGGTGCAGCATTAGCGACAGTTTTTTCAGAAGACCTTGTTGGTGCTCCCGTCAAGTACCAGTATTTGTATACAACAAAGGGGCTGTTCATGTCAAAATAAGAGAAAGAGATCAAACAGTTAACATTTCGAAGATATGAACTGTAAGCTAATTTATGGAACATTCTATTCGATGTCCAGAGCCAGACCGTCGAGTGGATGTCCTTGTGTAAGAGTCGGGGTATCCCCTGCTCCAAGCACATGTCCCTGATGAGGTCGCTGGGTGAACCTGTGAAGATCCGCAGCTGGACCATCGCTGGCTTGCCCTCTGACAGCTTTTCCATAGACAACGGTATCATCATATCGTAAGTTGTACAATTTGCATGACCCTTTGTGGATGTTGCTGGGATAAGATATTGTCAACAGATGCCCTCCCAGCAACAATATTGCATACTTAGCCCAACCAGGAGAAATAAGAGTAAATGTTTTCTGCTTTTAAATTATTTAATATGCATCAAGGTAGATAGTCTATTCAGATGGAACATTAAATCTGTGTGTAAGTAAATATATTAAATTTGATTTGCTTCAGTTCCATTGGGATTAAGATGTAATGCAGTTTGAATCAATGTGCTATTGACTAAATCAAATTACATTTAATTTTCATTTATTTCCTGCTCTATATTAACAAAGCCGCATGGCCCCCTAAAGTTAGCTAATGTTAACAAACATTATTTCAGAAATGTATAATTTTAATTAACAATAGCTCATTTAAATTATAAATCCAACATGTTAATGTAAACAACACACACACAGTAACTAAGAATGCCATTTGACATTAATCTGGTGCTATGCTTCCTAACGTTCTAAAACTGCCCATTTGACAAGTCAAATCTTCTGCGACAATATGCAACGGCTTCTTCTGCCTCACAACTAACTACTACTTCAGACCACAGTAACTTTTGTCAGCAACTTTCTGAAACCATTTTGTTGCCTCTCAAATCTTTGGTCTGAAATTACCTTAAAACAAACCTATTTATTTTTTTGATATTCAAATAATTTCGAAGTGTTGGGATATAGCACCTTATCTACTACAGTCTGCAGGTAATACATGGAGGCATGGCAATCACTTTGTTCCAGCGCCCCCTTCATCCCTGGCTGAATTCTTTAGGATGGACTGAACTGAATCACACAACAGGGGGCTGTTATTGACTATTTCCACACTGCTCCATGGGGGGTGGGGGGGTTAAAAACATTTCTATGGTCTAATTTGAGTTGCTCTGGATGGCCTTGTTTAATGGCTATGTTTAATCACCAGACGGCAGGGCTGCTGTGTGCCACCCTGCTGGGTGCTGTCTCACTCGGCTGAGGGCAAGCCTCACTGTGCGTCTCAATCACCCTCCAACCAGCAGTTACAGTCTGCTCCTGATTGATGAAGCTGAAAACGAACCCCCGGCTGCTTTTCACCCTGTGCTTGTAGACAACATGTTTGTGTGTGTGCGCGTTTGCGTGCACGCGTTGGTCTTTTTTGTGTGTGCCGATTACCAAACCTTTATTTGTTTGTGTTTTATGTGTATTTGTGTGCGTGTGTGTTTCTGTTTGCAGAAACGCCCGTCGCTGGCCTCTGATGATAGACCCACAGGGCCAGGCCAACAAGTGGGTGAAGAACATGGAAAAGGCCAACAGTCTTCACATCATCAAGCTGAGTGATGCTGACTTTGTACGCACCCTGGAGAACTGCATACAGTTTGGCACGCCAGGTAAGACTCCTCACCAGCGGGATATGAGTGTGCGCTTCCCTTTTGCAGGGGTTTTCTATTTAGGCTCCCCTCCCTTTATCCTGCTCACCTCCCCTCAACGATGGTGAGTCCCCTCCCACTGTTCCGTACCTTCAGGGTGGATCAGTCCCCCTTGCATCCTGAAGGGGTCTCCCTCTACCATAGCAACAGATCAAGAGGGCCCTTTTGAGTAGAGCTGTGTGCAGATTGTTAGCAGTCCCTTGCTCTACACAGTAAAGATCAGACTACCAATGTGATCTTTCATGTATAACCCACTGGACCTTTGAAACGATGGAAAAATACTATAAAACCTTCTGTGTTTCATAGCCCCATCTCTGCCCAATATCGGACACAAAGCCAGTTATTTATGTGTGGGCAGATGTGTTCGAATGTTAGTTCACGTTATGTAGTTTTTTTGTTTGTTCAAGATCTCGGGATTTCATCCCCCAAGGTAAAATATAATTTCTTCAGTTTGTGCGCTGATCTTATGGACTTTTGGACTTCGTTTTACTAAAGCAACCAAGTTTATAACATGCGCTTGCAACAACAAAACTTTGCAACAGGGAAAGTACTTCATGTGGAGATACTCTAGGTCCTGTAGTGTTGTCATGGGACTCTGAGAGAGAAGAATAGCGAAAAAGAGAGCAAAAACACAAAAAGGGATAAAAGGAGCCCACAAACAATACCACAAAAACACAAAGACATCTAAAACAATGACCAAACTCTAATGGCCACCACAACAACATTTACTGGCAGATTATAGAAAGTCTCGTCTTTCAAAAGAATGAGCCTGTCCTTGCAGTGAACACAACAGTCCCCCCCAGAGAGTTAGAATGGCCTGGGCCCTCATCCCCTGATTTCAAGGGGTCTGCAAAGCATGGCGTTCAAAACATCTACCCTACATCAAGTACCATTAGTCTGGTTATCTGAAACCGTTTGTTGGACAGATCCCATCCCATTACACGATTTGAAATATAGTGAATACGTTTCTAGTCAAAGACATGAAAATAGCTGTTGGTGTTATTTTTAAGGGTTACAAAGGCATTTCCAAAAAACTGAATTTGAAAAGTCATTAAACAATATCATAATTTCCTAAT
>JAVQJS010058139.1:0-13500 GCA_036024795.1 Galaxias rostratus | reverse complement strand
AGAGCTGAGGTTCGAGTGCATGGGTTTGCATGTTACTTCCTCTACCACTGGCTTCCTGTCTGCTTCCATAGCTCCTGCTGTGAGTGTCTGTGTGCTTTGGGTGTGCCAGAGGAAGAGATTGTGTGTGTGTGTGTGTGTGTGTGTGTGTGTGTGTGTGTGTGTGTGTGTGTGTGTGTGTGTGAGTGTGTTGAGTGTGAATATTTACAAAGAGAGAGACAGAGAGAGTGAGGTGGGGCGGAGCGGTTATTGAGCTGATGGCAGTAGATATCAGTCTCAGGTACTTAAGCCATAAAAGTGAGTCTCGGAGCCTGTGGCTGTGTAAGGCCTGGTGCCTGATGTTATCACGCTGAAACAGTGGCCGCTCTATCATGGAGACTACTAAGGCATTCCTCTATCACTATCCTGGGATGGGAAGAGAGAGAGAGAGAGGGGAGGGGGATTCTCCAAGATGGGGTTTGGGTTGTAACAGGGGCTGGGAGTAGGGCTTGGATGGGCGGCATGCGGGTGAGCTAGGTTTGGAGTGGGTTGGAATTTGTATATGGGGTAAGCTGGAGTTAGTCGGGGTTGAAACTTAGGGTTGAGGAGTGTTACATGGACTGGGCTGGTGCCAAGCCTGAGACTTGGAGTGTGACTGGTACTGGGCTTGGGATAGTGTTGGGACTAAACCTGGAGTGTGACTGAGACTGGGGTTGGGATAATGTTGGCACTAAACCTGGAGTGTGACTGGGACTGGGGTTGGAATAGGGCTGGGACTAAACCTGGGGTGTGACTGGGAATGGGGTTGGGATTGGGCTGGGACTAAACCTGGAGAGTGACTGGGACTGGTGTTGGGATAGGGCTGGGACTAAACCTGGGGTTTGATTGGGACTGGGTTTGGGATAATGCTAGGACTAAACCTGGAGTTTTACATGGACTGGGCTTGGGATAGTGCTATGGCTGAGACAGCCCTCTGTGCCGTGGTTGAAGGGCTATGGGCTTGGCAGGGCCGCAGACTGAGCCTCGGCTAAAGTCAAACAACTGTCAGGACTCGGCTTAGTAGTGCTGTCTATAATTGAAATGGCTTGAAAGGGAAATTGTAACTTGTGTGGCATTTGGTATAGTGGATTTGGCCTAAGGAAAGATTAATCATGGGTTAATGTTTTCCCCCATGTCTAGTCTCGAGTGTTATGTTTTACATTTGTTTGCATGCTGGATGTTTGCGTGTGCGTGACAGCCAGTAAAGTAACAGGAACCGGTGTCTTTTAAACATTGAAATGCTTACGGAAACAGATTGACTGGTACACATTTTACATAGAGGAGTGGAATTACTCACATTGGCAAGGCATTAATATGGCATTAGTTGTACAGAGAGGGAATGGTTTGACACGGAGAAGACGTGGATGAAGAGAGAACGTGAGGGGAAGTCAAATTGACAGATCGGTGTTCTGCCCAGCAACCACTTATATTTGTGCGTCTCCACCATCGTTACGTTGGCAAACCCACATAAGCAAGCCTGAAATTAGACCAAATGCAACACTGCTTTCCTGAACAAGTGGTTTTGGCCATTGTCAACGCTGCTTGAATGGAAATGACTTTGACCAGCAGAGTGTGTCTGTCGGCTCGCTGATGTGGACAGGTTCCTGGAGGGAGACCAGGAGGCCGAGAAAAAGAGACAGATGGATAAAATGGAAAGGGGGTTGAAAGTCCTGTGGCCTGACAGGTTATATCTTCATTAGTCCGTTGCCCGGCCCTCGTCACACAAACCCCTCGCTCTTTCTCTCCCCCTTTCACCCTGTCCCGATCCCCATTCATTCCCGTCATCTCCCTGTCTCCCTGCCTCTGCCCGGTAGCACCCAGCGGTTAAGTGCCTCCTATGAGGGAGCCGGGGGCCTCCCAGCAGTGGCCGTGGATCGTCACAGGGGGGTATCAGCACCTCAAGGCCTTCGCATGCCACCAATTGTTCAGGGCTGGATTAGTTTTTGGATCCGGTTACCAAATTTTATTTCCGTGGAGTTGAGTTGAGCAGGGCGCTGCTAGCCAGGGACGTTGCTGAGAGCAGCATGATTTATGTGTTGCTGAGTGAGAGCAGCAGGTTCAAGTAGGGGTTCAAGTCAGAGGTCTCCGGGCAGGACTGAGGGTGCGCGCGTGTGTGTGTGTGTGCATGTGTGTGTGTGTGTGTGTGACTGTGAATGTTAGGATAAGCATGTGAGCGTGAGTAAGGGAGCACGTGTATCTATGTATGTCAACTTGTGGCATGGAGCTCCCCAGCAGGGTGCCCAGGCCTGTTTGGTTTGGAGGGGCTCGGTTCCCCTGGCTGTAGGCACGCTTGGGAGGCCAGAAATACTTTAAACAGAAATGACAGTCAGAGAGAAAGGCAGCGGTTTTTGTTTATCTTTGTTACAATTTGTTGAGGATAGACGATGAGTAATGATTTCCAGATTGTGGGCATAATTTATTATGTTTTTGTTGGAATAATAATATGGGCCAATTTATATGCATCATTTCCCAAATATACATATATATATATATATATATATATATATATATATATATTCATATCAATATTACGTTTAAAGATTAAATCAAATCTGACCAGGCCAAAGTAATGGAGAGAAATATTTGAACAAGTAGGCAATTAATCACTCGAATTGTGCCGTCATATTCACACGGAAATTGAAAGGGTAGAATCTTACTGACTGTATGAACCAGAATACCACCCAAGCACTCCAAGTCCTGGCGGCTCCATTACTTAGCCCTTTATGAGGTCACATCCCGCTGGCTTGGTCTGGGCAGTTTCCTCGTCTTTTTTCATGCTCTGGGTCGTGGTCTGCTGCCAACGGCAACAAACAAGGCCACTAATTTCAATGATGGTATCGTAACGAAATAACGACCTCACGATTGCTTTTGGAAGTCTCAGTAGTAGTTACCTCCACATAGTCCAAGAACATAGTTTTATTTGTGTTGTTGTTGTTGTTCCTTGTTTTTCTTCTCACAGGCCCTCTAAAAACGGTCCAACCACAAGGTGAAGAGAACAAGCTGTTTCCGGGCAGAGTCTCTCAATGGTAAATCGATGGTCCCTGAGTGCAGACTCTGCCTGTGCACTCTGCACTCCATTCCTCTCACCCACACACATCCTCAAAAGCGTTCTGCTTTTGAAATATGATGTCTTGAAGATGGAACCATATTCTCGATTTGTGAATGTGGGGTCCGTAGGACATGAGCGAGGGGGGAGGGGGGCAGATGTCCTCTGGGTGGCTCTGCCATCTGGATCAGGGGGACAAGGAGGAGAAGTTAATGCACTTCAGGACCAGGGAAGGAGGACACCTTTGACCTTCAGTAGCCTTTGACCTCTGGGCCGATATGTAGCGACTGACGCTATGGGTTTTCTATAACTGGCATATGCTGGTTGGGTGGATGCGTTAAGGGGAATTCTTTATCCTAGTCCACTTTTTATATAGACCCTGTTACAAACACCCGGCCCTGAGGAAAATAGATATTTATTCCTTTAGCTCTCTATTTGATTAGAGAAAAGTGTATTGGCTTGTGGATTGAATATGCTGAAGAGCTTCCTGCGCCAATTGCCACCAACGCCTGGTTGGAGAACAGGAGAGGATGTGTACATTAGCTGGGCTCTATCTGTAAGAGAGACCAGTTCTACGAAAGGAGTTCTGGTTTTGCATATGTAAAGCTAAATGGCTAAAATAATTGCACAAACACACTTATAAACACAAACACGTGGGCACGCACACACACACACACACACACACACACACACACACACACACACACACACACAGCTACATGAACATAGAAACACGTATACATATGCACGCAAATTTCTCATGGACAACTATTTCAGCTGAATGTGGTAGAAAACAATCATCATGTTATTTCGTTTGCATAATCAGGTTGTAAGAATTTTATTCGGTTTAAAACAAACCCAAAATACACGCCCTGACAAAGAAACATCACCCGTTCGTCTGTGGACCATTTAAAGCAACAACTATGTGTTGCGCAAGTGGAGAGTGGTGTTGAAGGAATACTTACACCCCAGCAACATGTCTAAAACCGTTTCCTGGCTTAGTATATAAACAGGACTCTGTACTTTCCCAGCCCTTACTAACTGACCGAACATGGGGCTGAGCTCTCTGAACAATGGCCGTGTGCTAGCAGTCTTACGATATGACTGAGATGTTAATGTCACACTCTTTATCTAACATGGTGCTCAATATAATTATTAGCATGCAAATCATGATATTGAAACGGTTGATCAGTTCCACGATTCTGCTTCTACCGCCTTAAAGTGTTTGGTCTGGCCATTGAAATCACACGGCACTCTCATGAGCAGCCCTGGAGCGGTTGCACTCCATGCCACGCCAGCCCTGGTTTGTGCGGACAGATTGGGTTACATATCAGAGGAGCAGAAGTCCATGGCCGGTCCCTATGTAAGGAGAGCCGATCCTGCTCTCTCCGGGCTCCCCTAGGATCCCCGGCCGGAACGTTGACGGATTCTACCACTCCGTGGAACGCCGTAAACTTGTTAGAATGTTTATGGATTCTAGCTATTAGAAAAACCCTGTGCTCTAAACCTGTTGGACTGACAGAGACATTTGATTGTTTGAACTCTTTGTATTTGATTACTCTCTGTTTGAGTGGGACGTCGTTTCAGGTCTAAAATCCCCTGTGGCGTGGCCCCTCTATCGTCAGCAAGGGGGTCGGCTGATGCCATTTCGCCGACTCATTGTGCTCTACATCTCCGTGTGCTCTCCGGCCAGCGCAGCATCTCGAGGGACGCCTCCTCAGCTCACTGACATTTTGCTCAGTGTTGTCTTCCAGGAGGCAGGTAGGGCAAACCAGGCCGAGAGGCCGCCGGGCTCGCCCTTTGCGTGTGTTAGGTGATGGTAGCAGGGTCTTGTCAATAGTAGCCTATGGGCAATGACAGATCACTTTTCCTTCCCCGAGATTTAATTAAAGCAGCAAGCCACTCACCTTTGACCCCGCAACCTGTACCGCCTGTATCACTGGGAGGAATTCTAAGCGCATTCATTTGTGAACTGGGAGCCCCCGATGTAAATTTATGATGCCCATGGTAGGTTGTTATGATGATGAAATCCTTGGGTAGTCCACAATGGTCGATGCCCTGTTTGTGAGCGTTTATGCAAAGTGTGGGAAAAATATTTGTGGTAACAACAAATCATGTTTGGAAGGCATTGCTTTAAAAAAAAAGAGTTAAATTTGTGGTAAAATACTTTGACAATATTTTGTTTGACAATTAAAAATAATCAAAAAAGTGATAAGAAGTGATAAAATCATACATTTTTAAACATCGCCATAATAGAACTGCTCTTCCCTGTTGTAGCACAGCTCTTTTTTCAGTGTGGCTTCATTATGTACGCATTGAAGAAAGTGACACTAAGAAGACAGATAGAAAAAGAGGAGAGAGAAGCGATGGATAGCTTGAGAAGGAAGGCATAGCTGTCACTCAACAGAACCATTCCAACACTACCTCTCCTCCCATTCAGAGCACCGATAGATGTCCAGGTTGCGTTTCCAGTCATCTACTGGTCCAGTGTGCTGGGTATTGACCTTGTGACCTTGGGCTACTGACCCCTGACCTCTGATGTTGACCTTTGTCCAGGGGGAGGCTGAGGGGTGCTCTTAGATATCCCCGCCCGGCGTCTCCATTGACTACCTGCCAGGCACCTGCTCTGAGAAATGAAGCCGAGGGGAATGTCTCTCCGGGGAGCCCTTGGGGCGGGCAGACAACAGGGCCTGGCCTCCGGCCTTGCATGTGAATAGGCCTTGAGTGGCCCTGGTAAACCAATCTCCCTAATTATCTATTGAAAGAACATTCTTTTTCCTTGCCCAGTCATTACCCTGATTTCAATTGCTGAAAAGTAACATGGAGGGGCTAAAAAGAAAAGGGGAAGAGCAAAAAAGAGGAAGAGAAAAAACACACACACACACACACACACACACACACACACACACACACGCAAACACACACACACACACACACACACACACACACACACACACACACACACACACACACACACGGAAAAGATAGTGTTCCCTATTTCATCAAGGTTAATTGCGGAAGGGGAGCAGATGTCAGGTATAAATCCTGAATAAAGCGAGCAGAGGCCAGACTTTGAGGAGAGATTAAAGATGAATATAGGCTTTTAGCTCCACTTTGCTACATGAATGAGTGCTGTTAGGGCATGTGACTGGATCATTTGATCACCGCTCTAATACCCCTCCCTGCATCTCTTATGACACCAGACAGAAAAAAAACATATTAGTTGTGGTTATGAAAAGGGGGTTGATGCAATTTGGAAGAAAACAAGTTTGGCTTGGTTGGATTTTTTGCCCGTATGCTCTGGGGGTAAGCTAATCTGGAATCTATTTTTGATTGTTGGTAATACTGGATTACAAACAATGTATGAACATATCCATTAAAACTTGTTGGCTTGTTATTAATAAAGGTAATTCCTTTCACCCGTGCTACTATTTTTTCAACAAAGTTTGTCAAACATGGTTGATGTGGAAATTTGGGCTAGGCAACCCACAGAGGATGTGGCCCATCTGGGGGTTTGATTGTTGGCGTGGACACACCTCGCCACAGCCAAGCAGGGTTCGGAGCATGGAGATAGCAGCTGAAGAGCAGCCTCTCAGGGGCTATAAGACCCTTCTCATAAAGCACTCTGGGTCTGCATGCGGTGGCCCGAGAGGCGAGCATCACTGCCAAGTGGAGGAGATAAGAGGGGACGAAGGAGCCTTTGAAACCAAATATAGATGCTGATAACCCGGAGCCCATCGTTATCTCACGCCTGCAAAGTAGACATTTTGTGACCATTACTCTTCCGCTTCTCAAGCAGGTGTTGGTCTTTGTGCATGTGTTAGTGTAGGTGATGTGTGCGGTGTTTGTGCCTGTGTGTGTGCGTACGTGCTGCTTGGTGAGTGTTTGGGTCTGTTGGCTGAAGTGTTTTGTTATCCTTCAGAAATGCTTTCAATGTACTAGGAGCCATGAACAAGGTCCAAAAGGGCTTGAACATGTTGTTGAGGTCCGGGTGGAAAAGTAAGCTCTGGTCTTTTTTTCCCTTATGTTGTAGTATGTATGACCAACCAAGACTTGAGTAAGGAAAAAGAGCTTAATACATTTTAAAAACAGTACAGTACTTTAAAAAGTACATATGCAGTACTGTGCAAACGTTTTAGGTAGATGAGACGTCTCTTAACTTTGAAATAAAAACATAAAAATAACAAATACAAATGTAAACGTTATTTGTTTATTTTTTCATAATCAGAAAATACAAATTGAGGGAAGAGTATCTTTGTATCAAATCAACATTAGGTGTGATCACTTCTTGCCCTCAAAGCAGCATCCCCTGCCTAAAACAGTACTGTAATTATATGCTGCCATAAATGAAAAGTCGGTCTTTCAACAGTAACTGCTGCCAGACTTGTTGATTTGGAGAGTACTTAAACTTCAAAAGGAGTCAACACAAACAGACAAACATTCACGTGCACACATTTTGTACGGACAATCATGCATGCCAATAGACTTTGACATTGACAGCAAAGAGAAGAAAAGCTTTTTAATATCATAATGTTAATACCTTCTTTTTGTTTTTAGCGCTTTTCTAGAAACTTAATGCATATGACACTTTTTGGTCACCAATCAATAGCACAGAACAAACAACAAATGGACCAAAAGCTGTCAATCACAAGGATGCCGCATGTTATTTTTTGATGGAGAGAGGAAACCCACACAACAACGGGGAGAACATACTAACTCAACACAGAAATGCCCTTGGCTGAGATGGGATTAGAACCCAGGACCTTCTTACTGTAAGGCAATGGAGTGTGTGTGTGTGTGTGTCTCTGTGTGTGTGTGCTTGGTTATTTTTCAGTGGCAATGAGTGTAGTCACAGGCGCAGTGTTAGACCTGTCAGGAGCAATCAGGGTCGGACGCTGGGGCCGGGTCCCCTGAGCCATTTCTTATCAGCTCCTGTCCCCGACGCCACACACTCCCACTGACACCAATCAGCCCAAGCTGTGCCACACACTACCCCGCTGCCAGACTGCCGATTCAACAAAAGTACTGGGAAACCCTTTTTCACACATGCAAATTCTTAGACAAAAAAATTATGTGCACAGACAAATGCATATTCCCAAATGCTGGTACAAATGCGCACACAAGCCCATGCACACACACGCACACACACACACGTGCACACACACACACAAATACACGCTCTCCGGTAAACACTTTCACACGTCTACCTTATCTCCTGCGTTGCGGCGGAGTTGCCCTGAAGCCCCTCTCCAGTGCCAGGCCCGGGGTTTGGGGGCTCTTCAGTAAGCCCCTGTGTAGACAGTGGTTCTCCCAGCACATCATCAGTCTTCTCCAGCGTCACAGCTCAAAGGCCTGGCCCAGGCTCTGTGGGGCCAAGGTCACCAGGAAGGACCCACTCGTGCTTGACTTCAATGGGAAAATTAGCGGATGGTAACCAGGAATAGAAATAGGTCTGCCTTGTAATTGTTTTTAACCCAATAACTTTTATATTTTTGACAGTATGATAATGGGTCTAGTTGGAGTGCTGTGGTTTAGCATGGTCTTTCTTGACTTACTGTAACCAATTGGTAACACTGAGGGCAGGAACCAACTGGAAAGGGGATGTTGGTAATAGATGCTTGTGTGTACCAGCATCATTATAGATAAAGTGCATCCAGAGACTACTCACAGCACTTTTTCCACATTTTGTTATGTTGCAACCTTATTCCAAGATGTAGGAAGAAGATTTTGTTCCTCAAAATCTACACACAATGCACAATGTGAAAAAGCTTTTTTGAGATTTTTGCAAACTAATAAATCACATGTACATAAGTATTACAGCAAAATACAGAAAAATGGAGCCTATCCCACCAGACACAAGGCACACCTTGGACAGGTCACCAGTCCATCACAGGGCTAACACATAGGGACAGACAACAACTCATACTCACACCTATGGAAAATTTAGACACACAAATTTACCTGCAAGTTTTTAGACGGTGGAAGGAAAGCGGAGTACCTGGAGGAAACCCATTCAAACATGGGGAGAACATGCAAACTTCATATAAAGACCCTTGGGTCAAGTGGGGATTGAACCCTGGACCTTCTTGCTGTGAGTCTGATGAGACACAGATTGAACTCTGGTGTGAATGCCAGGCGTCATGTTTGACGGCTAAGATTTCAAGGGAGTGGCTTCAGGACAACTCCGTGAATGTTCTTGAGTGGCCCAGTTAGAGCCCAGACTTAAATCTGATGGGGAACATCTCTGGAGAGATCAGAGCACCGATGCTTCCCATCGAACTTGATGAAGCTTGAGAAGTGAGGCAAAGAAAGGGCGAAACTGCCCAAAGATAGGTGTGCCAAGCTTGTAGCATTATATTGCAAAAAGACTAGGGGTTGTAATTGCTGTGAATACATGTGGTTCCCTAGTTATTTACTTTTAATAAATTGGCAAAAATTTCCCAATTCGTTTTGTTCAAATTGTTATTATGGTGTATTGTGTGTAGAATTCTGAGGGAAATGAATTTAATACAATTTGGAATTGGGCCGTAATACAACAAAATGTGGAAAAATAAAGTGGTCTGAAATACTTTCCAAAAACCCTGTATATCCAACGGACTAAGTGTGTAGGAATATATAAGTAGTATGGGTATACTTACAGTATACCCAAAAGCCAGTGTATGTGTTTGTGTGAATAAGCGCATGAGTACATACATCCTAGAGGCTGTGTGTGTGTTTGCGTGAGTGTGTTTGTGTTGTGGAGGTGGAGCCGCGGGGTGAGTGATGACACCAGCACCGTAAACCCCTCCAACATCTGTTTCCAATAGACAACATGAAAAAGGCACTGTGCCCCTCCTCATGGTCCAGCAACACCCAACCCCCCCCCCCCCCCCCACCCACCCTCTTAGCTGCCACCATAGTCCAAGGAAACTCAAGGAGACAAACTTGAACAGCCGATCGGGTTACAAAGGTTTCCACTGCTTGCAGCAACCGATTCGTAGACAGCGGGCACGGAGGGAGGAGGAGAAGGGGGAGTTTGATGTCCACGGCACCATTGGTCCTCAGAGGAGGACGGGGGTGTCTCTCCCTGCAGCAGGTGTGACACTGGCTGTCCTTTAGATGCTTTCTCTGTTTCGGGACTGTAACGTTTCATCCACGCGGTGAAGACGAGAGGCTGAGTGTTGCTTTGGGTTTCACTTTGGACCAAATTAGGGACATTTGAAAAGGCCAATGTGAAGCACTAGTGCACAACAAGCAGAAATTGTTTTGAATAGAAATACAATTATTGCAGAGCTAAAACTGTAGGTGTAAATATGCGTGCTTTGCTCGAGTGTATTTTGTTTAGCTGATTTTTTAACAATTTATTTGCACATGCAATTGTTCTGAAACATAGGTGGCCTTAATGCATAGTATGCACCGCAACACTGATTGGTTTGTTTTGAATTTAAGTTCTCCACATTTTAAGGGTCTCTATCCATCTGTCAAGAAGTTGTTTGGTTGGGGCCACTAAGACACCCTCACTCTCCCTCCCTGCATCTTTGACCTCAGAACTTTGAGGAACTTCAAACGGGAGAGAGGCGAGATAGAGGGCAAGCGCCAGGCAGCTCAAAGGCTCGTCGGCCAGCCGAGATCACATCCCCTGTGTAAAGTATTTATTTAAGAGTAATTGAGATCATCGGGAGAGGAATAACACAGCCGCCAGAAAAGTGGGTTGTGAGATGGAGGAAGGAAAATGGGGCCAGCGATTGAAACACGACTGCAATTTGTTTGAACTGGCTATAGAAATAAGCATGGTAGTGCTCTTAAGGCTGACCAGCTGTACATCCATAGGCTTCCAGAAGCACGGTGGCTAACCCCCTCTTTCTCTTGCCTTCTCTCTCGCTTGCTCTTTCTCCTTCTCTCCCCCACTTTTGTTCATTTCTCCCTCTTTTACGCTCTCTTTTCCTCTTCTAAGACTTCCTCCAGCTTAGCTCTCCCAGGGGTGCCTTCAGTCAGGGAAATGGAGCTTTTCTACTCTTTATTTGACATCCTTGTCACGGGTAACACGGATGTAAACAGGCACACATGCAGGCTTGAATATGTGCATGTACACACACACACACACACACACACACACACACACACACACACACACAAACACACTGACACACACTGACACACACACACACACACACACACACACACACACACACACACACACACACACGTACGCTAATGGACTCTGCCCAATTGTCCAGGACCTCTCTCTCTCCAAATATACGCGGCTGTGCGCCGACCGACCGTGGGAGGACAAGGACAAAACACAGAGACACGTTGTAGAAAATCACTTCCTCTTCTCAGCAAACAATGATTCTGGGAAGCCATGTAATTCTACACGTCTCTCTCCCGCCGTCTCTCCTTGCTTCCCTCTCGATCTGTCTGTCTCGTTTTGTATATATTGCCGTGCTGCATCATAATCAAGTCCCACATATCCGGTGTGCTGAGTGTGTATGTGTGTGTGTGTGTGTGTGTGTGTGTGTGTGGGTGTACACTTAGGGCAGTGTGTATTGGGTGTCACGGGTCATGTGTTTGTTTGCAGTGGCAGTGGTTTGTTATCATTATCGGAGGATAGAACTGGTAACAAGGAAATGCCGTGCATAGCCGTGATCCCCCAACACAATGAAAGCCTGACAGCCTCAGAGCAGCACACAGACAGAGAGATAGAAAAAGGTTTCAGGGCGGACAGGTCAAAAAAAAGAAACAAAAATTGAAAAATGGTGGGGTTAAGTGCCAGGCCTGAGAGCGGATCTTTCTTTTCACACCTTCAGGTTCAAGGCCCCTGTCTTGTCCACCTCCTGTCCTACCACGTCCACTCCGCAGGACACACACACACACACACACACATACACATACTCACAGTCAGTTCCTCCCTCGGCTCCTCTCCCTGTGGAGGTCGGACTGTAAAAGCCGTGGTCTGTGGTGCAGTCCATTTGCCAAAAGGTCTGGGTAGGCGCAGCATTACAAAGAGCTGCAGGGCTTTGGGGAGCACTGTGGGTCAGCACACAGGTTTACACAGGGGGCACGGGTGTTAATGCTGCAGGCTTTAAAGAAGTACAAGATGTCTTCACTTCACCCTAACAGCCACCCTGGGTAAAAGCTGGAACCAATCTCTTCCAGCCAGTGAAAGGGTGTGCGCGTGTGTGCGTGCATGTGTGTGTGTGTGTGTGTGTGTGTGTGTGTGTGTGTGTGTGTGTGAATGTTAGTGTGAGTGTGTTCCAAAAAAGCGAAGAGTAAAATTGTGTATGTGTGAGTGATTGTGTGTGTGAAATATGTCAAGTAAGGCTGTCACCTAATGTGTTTGTGTTCCCCTAAATGCACATGTCCTCATGCTTGCTGAAGAAATGGAAAGTCTATATTTTTGCCCTGCATATATATATTTTAAATGCCTTTAAAGTGTGACTCTTGAGGTCTTTTTTAGAAGCACTGTCCATTACTGACCTCACTTCTCAGAAGAACTCTCTGGACATGAAGACACATACTATTGAATACCTCATGAACTCTCTGAAGCTGTGCAGTACAAAGAAAACTGAGAATGCAATGCACATTTACCATCTTTGACAACATGGATTTTACTCATGTAGTTGGAGCTGTAAGATGGATTTAAGTTTTCTTTATTCACTGTATATTGAACTTTATCACCTATTGGAGCACAATTCTCTCATTTTTGGGAGCTTGTAGTGTCAATGGGACTCTTGTTAGGACTAATTGATTGATTGTGTGCACCTGTTGCCAACTGCTGCTGCGACTCTGTGCTGGGCCAAGGGAACTGGCTGGCGAGGGGGAGCCTTTGTGTCGCTAGTTGGCACCAGCGTTGATAACTTAATCTCCAGCCTCAAGTGCTGTGGCATTGGCCAATTCTCAGCTGACATGTTATGTTTTTACTTTTTACGAGCCTCTTTGCTACTCAAATATCAGGTGGTGGCAAGTTTTTTTCTGGTGAGCATTGCTGAGGTCATTACGAAGGGGAACAAATAAAAAAAAACTTATTGACTGAATCAATTTGTATAACCCAGGACACATTTACTAGATATTCAGAGGCAAATGCAATAAACTGGCAACAGCCAATATCTTATGTGCTGGGAAGTTAATGTGGAAGGATTTCAAATATTAAAGTCACCCTTATGGAGAGAGTGCAATGATTAAACATTCAGTGAGCCCTGGAGTAAAATCTGGGATTTATGAGTGTATATCTTTGATTAAAATGTCACAATACCGAAATACAGGCTAGAACTTTTTTCCTTTTTTTTTGCGGAACTCCCATCTTTTTTGAGGAGGGAGACAAGTACCAGGGTCAGGGAAACGGACATGGAAGCACACACACTCTCTCTCTCTCTCTCTCACACACACACACACACACACACACACACACACACACACACACACACACACACACACACACATTTGTTGCGTCCCTCCATAGA
>JAVQJS010058132.1:0-13407 GCA_036024795.1 Galaxias rostratus | reverse complement strand
CACACACACACACACACACACACACACACACACACACACACACACACACACACACACACACACACACACACACACACACACACACACACACACACACACACACACACGAGAGTTAGCCTCCACGTGAAACACACAACACGTAACAGGCATCTACACCTTCTACGCACTGTCGTAGCAAACACACGCCACATCCACAAAGTGCTGTGTGTTATTTGAAGGTCTGTTACTCATTCACTGAGAGCAGGACTTTGAGTGGGACATCTGTGTTTTGTGATGAACGCGTAGTCTTTCATTAGTTAATCAATAGTTCAAAGAAGGAGGCTCCTTGCAGCGCTTTGTAAAATTGAATTAAAAAAATTTAACCAAACTTACAATCCTATCCCAAAATGTTCAAATATTAAAACTAGGCTTGACTTACGAGCTAACATTTTTATATGACAAACCGGGGTGATTATATGTGTGCGGGTGTTACTGTGGTATAGTATAGTGTGGCGTGTACTGTAGTGTAGTAGAGTAAAGTATGTTGTGTACAGCAGTATAGTGTAGCGTGTACTGTAGCATAGTGTAATGTAGTGTGTACTGTTGTGTAGCACAGTATAGTGTAGTGTGTACTGTACCATAGTGCAGTGTGTACTATAGTGTAGTGTAGTTTAGTATAGTGTGCACTGTTGTGTAGTACCCTATAGTGTAGCGTAGCGTGTGTGTTAGTGTTCTCGGGCTGTGTGTGTGTGTGTTACTTACTGTCCTCAGGTGTTCTGGCTGTGACATTCTGGGTCCAGTCACTCCAGTACGTGGGCCAGTTCCCCTGACAACGGACCTGAGCCACGTACTCCGTGTCGGAGAGGAGAGATTGCAGACGGAACGACTGGATGTACTGACTGGTGTCCTCCTGGGGTACCTACACACACACACACACACACACACACACGCACGCACGCACGCACACACGCACGCACGCACACACGCACACACACGGCTTAACAAAACAACAATATTTTTCTACTTTAACTCCTAAATTTGGTTTGCTAACACATCACGTTCTCATTGGTCAGAATTGGAGCTCCCGGAAAGGTCCGATGGGACAGGGTTCTGTGTGCTCGGTTCTGACCTGTGTCCACAGCGCTGATCCTGAGGGGCAGTAGCGGACCTGGTAATGCAGCTTCAGGTATGCTTCTTTGATAGGGTGATTCCACTTCAGCAGGAGCGACTTGGATAAGCTCTTCTCAGAGATCAGGGTGGCGTTGAGAGGAGCCCTGGGCTTCACTGAAACAACCAATCACACGAGACCGCGATGATGTGCCTGAGGTTCCTATTGGTCAACGAGCGCTCGGCCTGCTCGTCACCCTGGTAACGGTACGGACACAGAATGTCCTTCTCGACGTGCTAGTAGAAACTCAGGCTCTTGCATGGAGCTCCGCTTACCGAAGGTTTCGGCGTCTTGGACAAGGTGATCGGACTCGGCCACGCCCAAGGGATTTCTCGCCTCCACCCAGACGTCCAGAACGAAGCTGTGAGGGAAGGTGCTGCCGAACTGGACCGAGCCGCGGCCCGGCAGAGCCTCCGCGCTGACCTGCTCCACTCTGAGGGGGAAAGCCACACGCCGTCACGGGTTTGATTTATTTGTCATTTTTACTATCAAATCATGGAGGAAACAAAACACTAGTATACTGAATAGAGCTTAGAGTTGAAATCCTCAGGGGAGAGATAATTACACTGAGGGGGTGGGGGGTGGGGGCGATCAAACTAGAACATACGTATGACTCGTCGGCAACATGACTGAAACGGAAACCGCCTGAAGCGCCGCCGCGCGTTCCCCCAGCCATGCGTTCACCGACGGGGGGGGGGGGGGGAGGGGGGAGTGGTTGTGCTCACCCGTCCAGCTTGGCAAACAGGGTGTACGCGCTCCCCGAGTCGCGTCTCTCCTGGGCCCACGTGCAGCGGAGGACGGAGGACACCAGCCTCCCGGATTGGACAGCCACGCACGACAGGTTCTCGGGTTTCTCCGGGAAATCTGCCCACCCAAACAAAGGACCAATGGTGTGTTGTGTCTGTGTTACTGTCAACATAACACTGAAGCCATTTCCAAAATGCCATCCTTTATACCAAAAACGACGACTTGGGTCGATTTTGTGTGTGAGATTGTGTTCATGGTGTTTTGTGTCTGGGTTACCCCACTGTGTGCCCAATTTTTAGGCAAGTTCTATTTTTGAGGATTTTCGGGTTGCAGATGGGACTCAAAATATAGTTGCCCAATAATTGTGCACACGTAGATATTCTCCTAAGAAAGCCAAAAACCTCACTTTTACTTTGTTAAATATGTAGGTTTGAGGTTTAACAACATTTTGGATTGACCGAGAGCACTGTAGTTGTTTAGTAATAAATGTAATCCTCCAAAATACAACATAATTGTGCACACAGTGTATTAAAACAACCTTTACGTCACTTCCTTTTTACAAAAATTACAATTCAGGTAAATTTTGAGCTCATGCCTCTTGTGATCATATTATGGGGCTGTGAGATGTTGATGAGATGTGACAGATATTTGTGGAGATGTTGATGAGATGTTACACAATCCAGAGGAAGTGCAAGAAGGTACAGTGTGTAGATGTTAATTGTAAGGAGGGAGGCATTATAAAATGGAGGAGGTGTGTGGCATTCATTGTAAGGAGGGAGGCATTATAAAATGGAGGAGGCGTGTAGACATTCATTGTAAGGAGGGGCGGCCTTATAAAATGGAGGAGGTGTGTGCGTGTTAAGCGATTCGAACTTACACTTCTTGAACAAACGGATGCCCTGAATACTATACGGCTGGTCCAAGGAGAGCATGGGCAGGTATTTTCTACAATGGCAAATCAGCCACTCTTCCTGCAGGCCGTTGACGGCGACGGTGACGTTGAGGGCGGTGGCGTTGACCCTGCGGTACCGATCTTCCGGTATCACCCGGTCTCCCAGGGTCCAGTAAAGGTCCTGGACCGTGGCGTCCCCGGCGTTGTCGTTCAGCACGCACGTGGCCGTGAACTCCTTCCCGATCTCCACCGCCGGGGTTTCGTTGGGGAACACGTGTCCGTAACTCGGGATGTCAGTGGAGAGACCTGCGTCACAGAAGCCTTTGTTATGGTCGTTGCGCTGGGCCAGTGGTCTTAGAACGACAGCTCAGAGCTGTTTTGACAACCGACCCCATGAATTATTCACGGTTTTGATGGTTGTCAACTATAGGTGTTTTTATGTTTCAGTAGAAACACACAATTTGACATTACAAAACACTACAAACAATACATTACATAACATTACGAAACAATAATGTAGATTAAATGTGAAAATCATAAAACTCAAATGACCTACATTGTGAAATGTATGATAATAGGCTATATTTTAAAAAATAATAAAAAAAAAATAATAAAAAAACATAGCAGCCTTAAAAATCTGGATATGTTCGGATTTTGTAGTTACTAACTAACTTCCTGTCTGTTGTTGTGTGTGTGTTCGCAGTTGTAATTGTACTCACCATCAAGGGAAAACAAGCAAGGGAGGGTCAACATCCAAATCCACAAACTCAACCTGTCCATAACACCTGCAGGAAAAAATTAAATAAAAACCAAAAATACTACAGTGTAGCAGAATACGTCTATTTGTTTTCTAAAATAGAGCGTTTTTGGCACCCGCAGGCCACTGCAATGAGGTTATTAGCAAAGTAGAGCTTGACTGTTTGGCTTACAGTCATTGTGAACCAACCGTTCTATAGAAATGATAAGCAAGTACATCGAATAAATGTCAAGGTCTGGGTGTGAAGCTTAGCATATGGTGGCAATTAATTTAACAAGGGAGACTATCCTATATCCTTATGATCGTCTAACAACAAACGTGAAAACGTGACCATCACCTAGAGGGGACTATTCTCTTTCTCTCTCTCACACACACACACACACACACACACACACACACACACACACACACACACACACACACACACACACACACACACACACACGGTGAGTTAGCTTACTCGTTACGAGGACCTAGGACTTAGTGGCTGCTTTCCATGTACGACTAGGTCTTTGAACCCTTCGCGACCCCATGGAGGGTGATTCCTCTGGTTTCGTAAAAAGTGCTAGGTAACACAAGCCAAATCCAGATTGTCATGGCCTCTTTGCCAAGGCAAACTCTGTTACATTTGTTTGTTTCAGTGTACCATATAAGATCCTACCAAAAATGTTGTTAACTTAACGGCAGGGAGTAGAAATCAGGGTCTTGACTCAAAGCACGTATATCTGCCGTCTGATAACGTGTGTGATCGTTCAGGGCATCATTTAGCTACAGTAGCCTAGCGAAAAAAGATGAGAGGCGGATAACGGATGCTGAAGTTCGCAGAAAATTAGCTTAGGTGCTTGACTCATATTTTCAACCTTTTCTGCACCACCGTCACAAACAGCTGAGCAAAATATAATAATCAGCCTGTTTAATTTTGGAGGCTAATCAATGATTCCTCACACAAACAGAAACAATCCAGCAAGCTGTTTGTGTACTTATATCAAATTACTTTGCAAGTGTGAAATGCCAGTCCTTAGCAAATTCATATTTTATATGACTAGGGTTAGCATTGATCGGATAGCTAGCTATCGTTATATAGTGTTCAAGTCAATGTATAAGTGGATGTTTTAATCAATTTTAATTACAGGCTTTCTTTGAGAAAATTATCATTCCATATAACCGATGGCTAGCAGTAGCTTTGGGTTGGCTTTCATAAAAAAAGTACGAAGTTCATAACAAAATCCTTACCACAATTTAACGTTGTCATAGTAAGTGAACACAACGATGTCCCGGTTATACTGACTTCTGTTTCATGTCGAGAGTAAACATCAAACTAGAGACGGCATGTTAAAAACGGACGTAGTGTTACAGTAAAATATGTCCTCAGAGGGCTTCTTACTCTAGTTATGTGCCCGCCTATCCATCTATTCAGGACTTCCAGGAAATTATGTCCAGTCGATGCGTAAATAAAAAGATGAAAGATAATACGGAAAAATTCAAGTGTGGAGTCCTCCCATTAGAAACGCATCCGAGTGTTCTGAAATCTGCTCAGGGAAAAAGAATAACTCCTTGCGATTTGCTATTAAAGCTGTCTGTCAAGCAAAACCTACCATGACTGATTTCCAGCAAGTCTCCGCCCCCAACCAGGAGTCAAAGTCCGCCCCTGTCGGTTTAGCCCCATAGGACATTTTATTGTTTTTATTGACTTGCATGTAATGTTGAACAAAAACAAATATTAATTTTATTCCACGTCGTCAATTTGATTCAGACCTCATCAATACAAATTTGAGCTATGTGATCAGATATGCTAGACAACATGCTGGTCTGACGATGAGTAATTTGTCTGTGATTTGGCACAGACAAAATCAAAGGAGTAATAAATCGTGATTTGACAAGTCTCCTTCAACCGGTTCCACTTATTTTGTCTATAAACGTCTGACTTCACACAATTCACTGTGAATAAAAAAAGCGGTAATACACTGTAACAGATATTTGGCCTGGTTAACCACAGACCTTCTTACCCATCGGCATACTGTACTTACATTGTACATACTATGGTTTTACTAGTTGTCGTCAACACCACTGTAGCGATCAGTTGATGATTCAAGTTGTTCTGTGTGTAAAGTTATAACCCAAACCATTAGTTGTAGTTGCTAAAAAAAAGGTAATAGATTTACTTTATTTGTTAAATAGTCACACAACCTGACAAATTAAACATCGAGTTTAAATTAAAAGTGCAAGAAGAACAGTACACTGTGCATGCCTTGGAATTGTCCTCCATCCAATGTAAAAAATAGGATGTTTTTTTTGTTTGAACTGTTAAAAATGTGACAAGCTCCACTGAAGATCCCCACAAGAAATTGGGATATTTTTCTGATGATAACAACAATGTTTGTTTTTTTATTCTGATATTGTTTTGATATGAAAATGTAATGATTAGATTTATGTCATGAGGAGATCCATCTGTCATTTCAACCCTCAAGTGATCCGGGAGGTGTTACAGCAAGTCTCTAACCGTCCCATCCACACTGAGGTTTCTGCTGCCATTTCTCCAATCGGGCACAGAGGTTGCGTCAAGTCCGCGTGTCTAGGTGATCTAAAGGGGCGTCCATCTTGTCCATGGTGGGACTATATCTGCGCTGAGATGGGATGGCTGGCAGGACTTGCACTGTCCTCAGGGGCTCGCCTTTCAGCATGGGCTGGAAGGAGCACAGCGATTGGCTCTGGGAGAGCCCTGGCGATCCGGATGACCTTTGAACCCGCAAGGTCACGGGCGGGGGCAGTGACCCCTGACCTCGTCCCAGCACGTTAAGCGGCAGCGACTTGGACTTCTTCACGCCTTTTGACACCTGATCTGGGGGAAGAGAAACTGCAAGGAAAGAGTTGGATGACTGTTCTGTGTGACTGAGAGGTTTGAACAATAACAACAATAACAACAAGAACACGATGAGATGGGTGGGGGTGAGTGGGGGAGGGTTATTCATGGAGATGGTTTTATTATTTGATCTGGTAGATCTGAAACATTTGTCTCAGGATTTATCAAAAGACGTTTTCTCAGTTGAATTATAACCCTTCACCCTTTTAACTCCACTTGTAGTCAGCCAGCGTGGGGACTATCAGCTTAAAAGGAATACTTCACTCAGTTCATTGTTTATCCTTACTGCCAAGTAATTTCTGAGAAAAAGTCAAAATTAACGTTCAAGCAATCCAGACGGGTTGGAACCAAGTTCTAAGGGGAGACGTGGAAACCAGGGGGAAAGCAAGCCAGAAAATCAGGTAGCTGTTCCGTGGAACAGCGAGGTTCTCGTGGTGCTACTCACAGCGAGGAGTGTAGTGGTCTCGGATCGGGGCCAGACAGTTCCTGGTGAGAGCCGTGTCCCTCACCCTGAGGCGCTCTGACAGAGACAGATGTGTGACGGAGGCCACTGGCGGAACAGAGACGGGAAACACACACACACACAAACACACACACACACACACACACACACACACACACACACACACACACACACACACACACACACACACACACACACAGAAAACGTAATCGTAAATCTTCCATTTACTTCATGTCGGAATGTGCTTCGGGACACTTTCAATTTACAAATTTGTCTGAAACGAAGCACTTTTTATTCATGTGAACGGACCAGGATCAGCTTGACGTTTGACATTCCAAAAACGTTAAAAAGGACTGATTAAGCCCCCAGTTTATAATCTGTTGTTTACAGAGCAGAGTACTGTTCCGACTCCACCTAACAGAGCCGTTAAGAGCGCCGTTGAAGAGGTGACAGGTCTCCTTGCACGTCTATAGGTGAGACTATAGGGCACCGTTCACTCACACAGGAAGTGGCTTTTGGTTGCCATAGAAGCAGCCTTTCACAAGTGCGTTGTTCACTTCAGAATGTCATCCCCACTGCCTTAACTCTCTTTTTCGACTTCATTGAAATTTGATTTGTCTATAGCTGCAGATGAAATTTTTATAACCAGCACTGAAATCAGCACCGTCACCTGTCCTTAAAATACTTACAAATGTGTAAAAAGTGTATTTCTAGTCCGACCTACCCTGGTCCTTTTTGTGAAAGTAAGGGGCCTGGTTTGGGGAGAGCCCGTTCAAAGGTCCGGATGTTTCCAGAAGCAGCTTCTCCGTCAGCCTCTCAGTGGGAGGAGAGACCCACATTGGCTTGGAGTTGGTCCTCCAGGCCTGACTGACTAGCGTCTGCGCCCTGGGCCGGCTGTCGAACAGGTCCTGTTCGCTCTTGCTCTTCTGAGAGCGGTGGGCGAAGTGGTTGGCCATGGGCCTGGGGGGCTGGCTCTCCTGGGGGGCGAGCGGGGAGCCGAGGAGGGCGGCGCCCCCCGCGGTGATGGGGGGCAGGCTCTGTGTGCGGATTGGGGGCAGACTTTTAGACTCCGGCTCCTGCTGCTGCTGCTGCTGCTGCTGGTGGTGGTGGTGCTGCTGCTGCTGCTGCTGCTGCTGCTGCTGGCCCCACAGAGGCTCCCTGGCCTTCCGTCGGACCTTCGTCACGTCCCCTCCCGGCTCCGGAGCTCCGGCATCCCGGGCCGAGGAGGAGGAGGAGGAGGGCGAGGAAGAGGAGTCGGCCAGGCAGTCAAACATCGTGATGATTTCGTCCACCTCGGAGGTCTCCTCCTCCTCCTCCTCCTCTTCCTCCTCCTCCCCCTCCTCCTCCTCCGCCGCCAGGCCTCCTCCTCTCAGCTCCCGCTGTCTCGCCGTGTGTTCCTCCTCTTCCTCGTCCTCCGTCGGGTGAGCGCCTCCTCCCCTCCGCTCCCTTTGTTGCGCCGAGTGCTGCTCCTCCTTCCTCCTCTTGCAGGAGAAGATCTGGTTGAGCATACGGAACTTGCCCTCTTTCTTTTGGGCCTGATCTAATCTGCCCATGTCCAATCTGGAAGAGATAACATTCACTAAAATAAAAACAAACGCAGACGGAATCGAAAAAGGATGACCAAACTATCAAGAAGTTCGTATTCAGTTCAGCAACGGGCTTTGGGTTTCAAGCCCTATAATTGAGTTATGACTTTAGTATTTGCATGATGATTTATTATTTGTATTAGACGTGCTAGGAGTCCTTAGAGTTTTAATGTAGTTAATTCATGTTCATAGAATCCCTCTGGTATCCTTTTTTACATGCTATCCTATCAGCCTCCATTAATGGCCTAAGTCACTCTCTTCCACTCAGCTCTGCATGCATTTGATTGACACTTAATGAATTTGACTGAGAGTGCTGTTACACTGTTGGAGCCACTTAGGTCTGAGCTATAGACGGTTGAAGCAGTGACCGCTTCCTGTTTACTTTAGATGTCGTGGAATGTTTTCTGACCATTTGTAAGAATTGTTCTGTCAGACTTTTCTTTTTCGTTTTTTACTTTTATCCTGATTACCTTTAGTGTCTTTTGATGTTGTTTGTTTTGTTTGTTTTTTTACTTTTAAGCTGCATGTTGTTAGTATGATTCATATGTTATTGTTTTACTGTGATCCTTCCCTTATTTTGACCCCTGCGGCGCCCCCTACCTGTTGTGGGCAGACAGCAGCTTGATGCAGGCGGTGTGTCCGCAGTACATGGCATACGTGAGGGGCGTGTTCTCGTTGATGTCCCTAGGGCCTGGGTCCACTCCTAGAGTGAGCAGCGCCTGGACACACTCCTCCTTCCCAGCCGCAGACGCCCAGTGGAGGGGTGTACTGTGGAACAACCGCACACACACACACGCACGCACGCACACACACACACACACACACACACATGCAGACACACGCATGCACACATACAAACATAAAAAGCATAAACACAAACATACAAAAGCAAAAACACACACACACATACACAAATACTCACATATACACACACACACACATACAGACACACACATATGCAGACAAACACACATACAGAGAAAAACACACACACAACCACAGACACACAAACATTCACAGCACAGGCACACACGCACACACCCACACACGCACACACAAAGACATAAATTCACACATACACATGCACACAGGCACAGGCACACATACAAAGTGCTTTTAAGTAAATTACATTCATTGTCTGGAACTTATATAACTTGATAGAGTTATAGCGCCCAATGTCTGAGACATGCTAAGTGAAAACATTTAAACAGAGTCTTCAGCATGTACAATTTCCCAAGTCAACAGGCTGGTGTTCAACAAGCTAATGGAAGCAGTCCAACCACACTGTGTTAGGGCTTTAATGCAGTAAGTAGCTGTTAGGATAAGTGGTGTAGCGATGTTTCGGAAATGGTTGATTTTTCTCTGGAAGGCGGTGGGATTTGGGGGTTTTTCAGTCTGAAAGATGTGTCTCAGATGGATAGATGAATTTGGATGGAAGCTTTGATGGATGGATGAATGGATGGATTGGTGGATGTGTACTTCATGTGGATGGATGGGTGGTTGTATAGATAGATAGATGGATGGATGGATGGATGGATGGATGGATGGATGGATGGATGGACGGACGGACGGACGGACGGACGGACGGACGGACGGACAGACAGATAGATAGATAGATAGATAGATAGATAGATAGATAGATAGATAGATAGATAGATAGATAGATAGATAGATAGATAGATAGATAGATAGATAGATAGATGTCTTTAAGGAGGAACGAATGGACGGATGGCTGGATGGATGTGTGTTTAGGGAGGGCCGGTGGGCTGGATGGACGCGTTTCCATGGCGAGGACCTCTCACCGTTCGTCCACGTCCAGAGCCTGCAGGTTGGTCTCGGGGAAGCGGGCCAGCTCGTACAGGATGGCGCTGTAGCCCGCCGCCGCAGCAATGTGGACGCACGTTTTGCCGTTCTCGTCGTCGTAGTTTATGACTGAGGAGCCCAGGTTGTGTTCCAGGATCATAGAACACATGCACTTGCTGCCGCTCTTTCATATATACAGGGAGAGATATACAGGGAGAGATATACAGGGAGAGATACACAGGGAGAGATATACAGGGAGAGATACACAGGGAGAGATACACAGGGAGAGAGATATACAGGGAGAGATATACAGGGAGAGATATACAGGAAGAGATACACAGGGAGAGAGATATACAGGGAGAGATACACCGGGAGAGACACTCAGGGGGAGATCCTCAGGGGGAGATATACAGGGAGAGATATACAGGGAGACATATACAGGAAGAGATACACAGGGAGAGATGCACAGGGAGAGATACACAGGGAGAGATATACAGGGAGAGATACACAGGGAGAGATACACAGGGAGATATACACAGGGAGAGAGATATACAGGGAGAGATACACAGGGAGAGAAATGTACAGGTAGAGATACATAGGGAGAGATATACAGGGAGAGATACACAGGGAGAGATATACAGGGAGAGATATATAGGGAGAGATACACGGGGAGATATATATACAGGGAGAGATACACAGGGAGAGACACTCAGGGGGAGACACTCAGGGGGAGATATACAGGGAGAGATATACAGGTAGAGGCACTGTTTCTGGAAATACTGTGGTTCCATGACCGCCCCTATCACAAGTGCAAACTTGGGCAGTCTACAACACACGGGTAGACTCTACGTTTCTATGACAACCCATGTCACACACTGTCATTGACTCTCCATAGCAGGTAGCATTCCTCCCCACTAGAGCACCACTACCCTGCTTAGTGTAACGTACACTGTAGAACAGCCCTGGTCTGCTGAGGAACTAGGAACTAGGGACTAGGAACTAGGTTAAGACAGCAGAGCCCGCAGCCTACACTTATTGCCACGGGAACCGCGCCAGCCGTTGGATTTATTTGTTTAAACTTTTATCCTGCATACTGTTACCACGGGAAATACCGATTCGCTGATTTGAATAATGTGGTCTGCCAGGGCCTCAGTGTTACGGTATAGTTCCTCTCTCTATACTATTCTGGGATGTCGAAAGCAGACCTTTTAATACTGAAATATCACTTTGAATATGAAAATCTGCTTGTGGTCTGAAAATGCTTCAACAGGAAACCAAACAATGTAAATCTTATGGATTGGTAGCTTTCTGTTTCAGTGTGTCTTCTGAGTTGATTCGAAGCCATATGAAAAAGCTCATCAAACCATAGCTTTCAGCTTTATTTTCGGAGCAATATTCAAAAAGTTCAACATTGGACTGCTGTGGCTTTACAGTGGTGAACCCTAACTTCTGATCAGAGATCAGAAAGCAAACCTCTTCAAATGTGGAGAACTCACACAAGTCCAACCGCCCTCTAATCACCCCGGACAGCACAGTCCGCTTGCTAACAGATGCCTTGTCAGCTCCAGTGTTCAGTGGCGTTCAGGGGCAGAGTAATTGATTGTGTGGGTCCCTGGTGTTTAATCTATGGCTCTCCTTGGGGTTTCCTGGCCCCTGTGGGGCTACCATAGAGTATCAGTGAACTCCTGAGGGGGCAGACCCTCGGTGTAGCACACACCTACACAGCTCGCTCAAACAAAGAAAGAACAAAGAATTTCACAGTCGTTGTTTTTTTCTCTCCCAAATCTGCTGTTTTGACTCAACTCGCTGCCTTGATAGTGCCAACTATCCAGCGCGTTGTTACACTGTTCATAAAAGTGTTAAACAAATAAAGATGTTGTTGTTTTCTAATGTTTGGGATTCGGCGTACATATGCCAGGCTACCTCAACGGCCCAATGCAGAATCTTCTTGTGTTGTGATTGGCTACCTGCACTGCCCAATGCAGGGCCATTTTGTGTTGTGATTGGTTACCTGCACTGCCCAATGCAGGGCCGTCTTGTGTTGTGATTGGCTACCTGCACTGCCCAATGCAGGGCCGTCTTGTGTTGTGATTGGCTACCTGCACTGCCCAATGCAGGGCTGTCTTGTGTTGTGATTGGCTACCTGCACTGCCCAATGCAGGGCCGTCTTGAAGTCCTTGTCCACTATGGTGGGATCTGCCCCCTTCTGTAGCAACGCCTGGACATGCTCTGGGCGGTTGTGGAACGAGGCCCAATGGAGAGCGGTCATACCCTATGAACGATCAATCAGACCAATCAGACCACGGCGTGGTTCTTCCTTCACATGTCTTCTGTTGCTGGTGAGATGTGAGTGGTCGAGAATCTGACCCCGCCCACCTCGTTGTCCTGGTGATTGATCTCGTTGGCTGTGGACTGTTGCAGTAGCACTGCCATCAACCTGTCAATTAAACCAAGCGTCCGTTAGTTGAGACGTGCAGACGTTGATTTAAACACTTCCCCTCTCTAAACCCAACACTTGGTAGTTAAAGCACTTTGTAAACAAGTTCAAGTTTAACTAGACATATTTGTAAAAGCAGAGTCTGCGATTAGAAAACACACCAGTATGAAACATGTCGTGTGACATTTCAGAAACAGATGCTCGGTTGTTGTTTTTTTTGCTAACAATTTAAAACACAGTTTGTTGTTCTTTCTGTTACCATTTTGCTAAGAGGTTTGATAAGAACAAACAAAAAATAATAATGGTTACTGAACTTGGCTTGACACTGGAGTAGCTCTTCAGCGGTTTTGCTGACTCAGTTATCGAACGTGTGATTTTGCCTGGGGGCGGGGTTTGATGTAGAAACTAAGGCCAGTGTCTCACTTCCCAAAATGAGCAGACTATCAAGTACTTACAGTACTCAGAGTCTCGCACTACAAAATGGCATGCAACAGTCACGCTTTGCAAGTGCAGCTGAAGTACCGACGAAAAAGCAACGAAAAACGTAGCGGTGTGTGATTAGTGACGCAGCGCAGGTTGATGTAGTCTCCACGACGTGTTGCCGGGGACAACGGGGCGTGGCTGGGGTTTTATCTCCTTCTTCAGCTGAACAGCTAGCGTCAGCACAAACGCCGGACGGGAAGACTGACCGCGTAAACTTTAAGGGGGGGGGGGG
>JAVQJS010058104.1:0-15702 GCA_036024795.1 Galaxias rostratus | reverse complement strand
ATATATATATATATATATATATATATATATAATACAACTTTGTAATAAGAGCTTACAAACCTCACAAACTAAAAACAATTGATTTTTGTGAATAGTAATCTTTACTGACAGCATAGTATAAAACATTGAAGCAAGAAAACACGTGTGATTGCTGTTTACACTGTGCCTGTAATAGGACCTATGCATCATTACAGCATTTGCAAATTATTTTTTTCGTATTTAGGACACGAACTGAAAAAGTTATATTATATTTGAGCACCTTTTAGTCCATTCGTTGAACAGCGATAGCCTCATGAGATCGGGCTATCTAGACGCTTTATATTCAAATTATCATTATCATTATCAGCAATTCTAAACGGTGTGGGATTTCTTATTGACAGCTATTTAGTTTCAAAATCTGCAAGCATAACACTAGGAGGTGCTGTAACACAATTCAAAACAAGACGTTGACCAAAACTTGACATCCATCCATCCATCCATTGTCAGAACCGCTTATCCTGTGCAGGGTCGCGGGGGGGGGGGGGGGTGGGGCTGGAGCCTATCCCAGCTGACTTAGGGCGAGAGGCGGGGTACACCCTGGACAGATCGCCAATCCATCGCAGGGCCAAAACTTGACAACCTTCTTAAATCTATTGATACACTGTGATTAAACTTATTTCATAGTTTGGCTGAAACCTTATAGATATAATTGCTAAATTGTAGTGATAGCAGCCTGTACATATCGACCAGTGATTCATTCATTTAGAACTTAGAAATGCCCATATTACCTAGACTGTCTTTAATATTTACAATTTAGACGTGCAAGTGGGCAAATACGCCTACTACGCGAACACGCGTGCACACACAAAACATACATGCACACCTCTAGGGGGACTCCTGAGTTCACAAGTAGCGAAAATCAGCCTGCCTAATGTATGACTGAGTGAGAAAGGGAGGGAGACGTAGTCGGAGTCTTCGGTGAGAATCAAGCAACGCTTGGGAAAGGCAAAGCGCAAGAGCAGTCTTGAACGAATGTTGTCGTCCAGCTTCTCATGCACAGCAATACACGGTTTCACCCGTACTGTCATATGAATGGAAAAATACTTGGATGAATCAAGACATGAATAAAATGATCTTCACCAAAGTGGTGTAGAGGGTCTGTGGTAAGTAGAAGCAGAGCTCTCGTGACTGCGCTGGGCAAGAACTGTCAGACGTTAATGTAGCGAGTCGGCTAAACTGTAGCTTATTTTACCGCATAGAATAGCCTAGGGGCCTTCATCAGTGCAACAAAATGTCAATATCTGACTTTACAATGTTTCCACTTAAAAGGTGACGCGGAGGCCGTTGGTTAAATTCAGTAAAAGCATGGTATATACATTTAAACACTCAAGTAATGCAAATGTACTGTAGCTGTGCTTGTGACTGCCAAATGTTCTGAAATGTCCTTGCATTGAGGCTGTCAAATTAGAATTGTATCGTTTCCCAATTAAATTTGTTTGTCTAGATGGCTGCAATTAGCCTGTAGTCCTTCTATTGGCACATATATTTTTGTATGCTTGTATATTTGCTACTGTGCATAGACATATATGAGAGCCTAAAGTTCCCATTCTAGTGCTGTGGAATGTTTGGCTGACAAGTTGCCTTGAGATTTTGACATGCTGTGGTGATAGCCTAGGCATAGTCTGTGGGCTACAAAACACTTGCAGTTTCATGACGTTTCCACTACCGAGTAATGTTGACCCAAATCAATTTCCTTTTTTAGTCATTACAACTCAAACTCGTCGGTGTCATGTTGAGTTACATTGCATTGGACTGTCTTGACGGAGCGACCAGTTATGTAATGTACATTCTGGTGCCTGATACCGATTTAGGCCCATTAATAGCCTATGCAGTCGTGGGATTTGATATTATCATGTAGGCCTACTGACATGCATACTAAATGAAGAGTGTAAGCGTTGACAATTAGTATTAAAATAACCTACATTACAAATAATACAAGACTTACATGACCAACATTTTGTAGGTTAGCATGTGCCAACCGATCAAAATAGGTCGCAGCAGACAATACCTTGGATTGTATAGAAATAATAGAATGTCGTCAGGATGCTATATAAATGCATACTGTTAGGAAGGTATTCCATAATACCTTCATGCTGCTGAATGGTCGGAGGTACACGCACCGGAGGTACACGCACCATTGACGACTTATGCGTTTTATTGACTTGTACGGGACAACGTTTATCTAAAACCAATATCTAAAAATTGTATGCGTAAACTAGGGGCAAACGTCAGATATGTTTAAAATGGATTGTTATATGAAAACACTTGCAAACATTTAGTAGTGCTGTTGGTTCTTTCAAATAGCCTTCAATATGTATGATTTTATATTATTGCTTGAGCTACCTCTGTGATTAAAAACTGTTTAATTGCATAATATTTGTCTCAAACCCACTTTTGCCACTGCAAATGGACCCTGTCAAAGATTTCCTCGTTAAGAGGTTACCCATGCCCTTGACATATGCTTCTAGAAACCAGTTAGTGAGTCATCCAGGCTAATAGGGGAAGCATGGACAATTTAATCTGAGGTGGAGAGCTCTTGATCTTTGTCGGTGCCCACTCAGTAGGTCTTTGTTGTTAAATAGTGCAGAGCCATCTCTGAGCGATCAAGGCAGACATTATGGGTAGATTGCTGTACATTGGGTGGACTAATGAATACTATAGCTAGAGGGTCTCCAAAAATGTTCCACCACAATATTAGTAAGAACACCCTGAAACATAAGAACATATTTGATTCCTGTTGCTATGTATGTGTAAGGTCGGCACAGCATGATGAAAGATAGTTGGAGTAGAAGGGGCTGTCACACTTGAGTGTTTATTTTGCAAACAAAACCAGCTGCTATTTGTATGAGGTTGGCCCTGTAGATGAACGAAGACCTTTGAATTTGGTTGCAAGTAAATGTACCTTATCAAGTGTATAGAATGTTGCCCTGTAAGTATTGATTACTTTGCATGATGGAAATATAGAAATAGCCACATGGTGTCAATTTTCCAATGTGCCAACATGCCACGCCAACCTCACTTTTGTTTTTGTTATTTATTGTCCCAGCAAACTGCTGAAGTGGGCGGCTCTAACTCCGACACGCCTCTGAAGTTCCCTGACCACTTTGGGCCCATTGTGTGCGCTCATTGGGATAAATGAGTGGCCCGGCAGAGGTGCACAGTGTTGGGACACACAGAAGAGCCCACACGGGCGAGAAGACCACCTCCAGTTAGTCTATTTCTATGCCATTCACCATGAGGATATGTTTTGAAAAAGTGATTTTGTTTTTTTCTTTCATAATGTTTAAGGAAAGGCCATCATGCCAATGTTGAGAATGTAACCGTGTAAGTCTTCTTTGCTCTTAATACATTATCTTTATAAAGCACTTTTCAAAACATTCTTCCTCTCCCTGGCATGTTCTAGCAGGATGTCGTGGGCGCAAGGCTTCTTCGTAGCCAGAGTGGACGAGCGAAAGACCGCTTGGGGGGAGCGCAATGGGAAAAAGAGGAATGTCCGCTCCTCTCTGTGCAACCCGCGCTACATGAGCTGCCTGCGGGACTCTGAGGACCTGGAGCCCCCCCCTCCGACTCCCCAGCCATACCACTGTGGAGCCGGCAGCAGCGGGAGCAACTTTGGGACGCGCTGCGTCTGGCAGGAGGACCACTATGGAAAGAGGAGTGGAGCCACTGTGGACCTGGGCCTGAAGGCTGTGGACTTGGGGTTTGAGGAGGGAGATCTGAAGGGTGGGGAAGGCGGGGAGGACGGCTCGGGAACCTGTAAGGCTCTGACGGCCATTGAATGCTGGCTCCGGGTTGTGCGAGTTTTCCAGTCCAAGAAGTTTCGGTCGGTGAAGCTGGAGCGTCTTTACCAGCGGTATTTCTTCCGACTCAACCAGAGCTCCCTGACCATGCTCATGGGGGTGCTGGTGATCGTGTGCGGCGTGATGCTGGCCTTCCACTGTGTCCACGCTCCCCCAGACGTGGCCTACGCCTCGGTGCTGTCTGTGGCCATGGCCCTGTTCCTGGCCATGATGGTGGTGTGCAACCGCAACGGCTTCCACCAGGACTACATGTGGATTGTCAGCTACCTGGTGATCGGGGTGCTGATGGTGGTGCAGGTGCTTGGCGTGATCATGGTCGCCCCGCGGAGCGCCTCAGAGGGGATCTGGTGGACCGTCTTCTTCATCTACATCATATACACCCTACTGCCCGTGAGGATGAGGGCTGCAGTGCTAAGTGGTGCGGTGCTGTCCACGATACATGTTGTCACCGCCTGGCAGCTTAACCATGACAACAAGTACATCCTCAAACAGGTGAAACCCCACAGACGCATTATATCATTAGGATAACATCTTTTATTACAGCCAATGATATGGATTGTAGGATCTCTAATTACTTTTGAAAATGAGCATGAAATATTGCTTTTATTCTTTGCACTATAAATAGTAAGCTTCTTTAGGGTTTAACCTCCAGTCCAGGGATGCATTTATTCTCATGAGTGAAAAATGAGTTTTGTTTTGCCGTTCTTGTCCCCTTTTATTTGTTTTACTAAATATTATTCATGGCCTAAAATGACCTACTTTACTTTGCATTGATTTAGGGCAAACTGTTTTAAGGCTTCTCCACCACTTTCCCATGTCAAGGGTTCAACACTAAAAGTAGGTGGTACTGAAAATCTCTGCCGTTTCCAAATGAGATTTTTAATGAGCCTATGTTTTTACGCTGTAGGGCAGCTATAGCAACTCTGTAGGGGTTTGTTGAAGGTCAGTTGGGTTGAGTGAGCCTGTTTAGCTGTGCTATGGACGAATATCATGATAATGTGATCCAGTGTCTTTCAGGCCCCAGTTCCCCAAAACAAGGAGGCCATTGTAGGGTGGTTTAAGAGGGTGGGGTGGGATAACACTTTGTGAAATGAGCTTCACAAAGAACCAGATGATCGTTTCTACACAAAAGAAAGATAATACAATTTGAGCTGCGACAGACAGTAGTTGTAAAGACAACCAGTCTCGGCTCAATGCTTTACCTGTTAAAAAGGAGAAATGAGAGGAATCTTGATTTGTGACTCTCATTTGCATGACGTTCTTTACAGCTGATGGTTTGCTTTTGTTTTCTTGAAGGCTTTTTAAACCTCTCTACTGTTCTGTCAGATACCTTACAGTCTTCCATGGATTGGTCGTGGTTGTAGAATAATTATGATCAATGTTCTCCGTCGGCTAATCAAATGACATCGGCTGATCAAATAATAGCGAGAGATCTCATCGACAAACAAAGATATATTGACAGATACTAGCTTGGTGACTCTATACAAAACTCTTTTCTTATGGCCCGACAAGCATGTCCACCTTGATCTTTGATATCAGTCCCTTGTTTGACTACAACTTTGCCTGAGGGTCTTATGACTTTGGTTTGTTCTTCCTTTCTACACCAATACAGCCCTTTTACTGATCAATGAACCACGCGCGGAACCTGAACGCAGCTCTCTGTGTTAGCCGTACCAATGTGCAAGTCTCAGTCTCCTCCGATCCAAACGTTCCCTTTCTGTGCCATTCCTTGCTTTGCGGTTTTCTATGACACATTTCTTATCTCCAGATTACGAGCGCTACAAAATGATCAGGTGAATGTTCAGGGTTTTCAGAGAGGTCCTCACAAGGTTCTCTGCGCAAAGTTTGAACAAGTATATGTAGGCCGGTCGCCCGTCACAGGTCGCAGTTGTTCCGGGAACATGCCGTTGCTTGGCCTTGTTCCGCCTGTAGCCACCCATGTAAAAAATGTGTTCCATCTTTATCTGTATCATACGCGTACACACACAGACACACACACACACACACACACAAACGCTCTGTGTATTACGGACTCTGTGTCCTGGCGTCAAATGGCCAATCCCCTAATCTGAGACCTCTTTTCTTTTGCAATCTCTTCATCTTTCACCCTTCTATCCTCTTAATCCGCCCCCTTCCATTTCCACATTATATTTTCACTCTGGAGATGTCCAGCAGGGTGAGGGTGGAGGAGCTGAGAAGCTGGTGACTGTTGAGTACAAAAGGGCGTCTTTGTGGGGGACATCCATAACCGACCAGTTAGAGCTTGGCGGTGACGACGGACGGCCGCTGCTGGGGAGCGGGAGGTCGTGCCGGCCTAACACGTTCATCTGGGGGGAGGGAAAGGCACTTTTTTCTCCCTCTCTGGCTCTCATCCCCCTTTCTGAGTCATGATTCCATTTTGACAAAGGCCCCTTTTAGATAGAGGGGCCTTTTATTTCGGGGCCTGGATGGCGCTCACAGAATCCATGATGTCGTTGTTTTCGGAGACGATAACGTTTCCATAGACCTCTGTGTTCTCACCCTCGCCCCGCGGCTAGAGTTCAGCCCACTCAGACCCCTGCGGACAGATGAAGATAGGGCTCTCTCGCGCCCTGTGAAACTCACTCAGGGTATTCTCTTGAACCCTTTCTCACTTCAGAATGGAGCCCATTCATACTTCGGCAAAGTCGGAGGCTTTGCTGTTGGGACTTTATGAATCATTTCATAACTAGCGGATGGGCACCAGAAGGGATGGGCAGTAGAATAGAAGAGCTCAGTGTTTAAAGAAGGTCTGTGTTGTTTGACGGTGTTTGGGTCTGCCTGATAATGTTTCTTACACTGAAGCCTGTACAGACAGAGCCTTTATGGGCCACGGTTTCACTGAAAGTCGTTGTTTAGACATGTTCTGCAAATCCGATAAACTGCTGCATGCAAATCGGAATCTCCTAAGAACCATGATCACAGGATTGAGCGTACCCTGTTTATTCAACTTGTCCCCCGTCACTGTGGTCTGGTCATCGTCAGCGGAGGGGGGCTTTGAGTAATGGCTGCTCTGTGGCCACAGGGACTGAGACCAGGGCTGGAACCAGAAGCCTGTGGCTTACGCACTCGCACACTCACTCACTCACACACCCACACACACACACACACTAGACTAAAACGTATATTTTCAACCCTGACTGTGCTTCCACAGGAAACCACCTGTCTCTTGTGGGTCATTCTGTTGCACCATTCTCCCTAGCGGCTAGCATTCACATTGTGTCATTAAACTGCGAGCAAAGGAGCTAAGTAGCTTTAACCACATGCATACATTCCCTAACCTAATCTATGGACAGCTGAGAAGTTGCCTTTCATGACCGATCAGACAGCCTATTAGATCCCCGTCTAGATTCCTGTCATCAGTATATCCAGTCTGTTGATTAACTTTGAATAGGAACCGCCCCCAAAAATTGGTGTGTAGAAAATATTTGGAGGATTTAATCCATATACTGGTGACTTTCCACGCAGTGCCGTGAGCGACCGTATTGATATGGCGGTCAAGGGAAGTCAGGCTGCAGTTCACATAGCTAAAGTACACTGAGCCTGGGTAAAGTCGGTGCTGGTGTGAAAACCTGTTCCTAAGGCAGAGTGTTGTGGACTCAACCTATGCTGGGCCAGTGGAAATATACTGCTCCTTATATGCACGCCACCGGTTCAAAAGATACCAATCAATGACCTGACCTAGCCATACATAATACATTGAGGCCAGTAGATTGGTCTTACCTAAGAAAACCGCTTTGAGAACAATAGCCCGATTTGCCTTCACCTTGTTGCAATTATCCATGCTCTCTGACAGGAAAGCGTGACAGTAGCTGTTTCACCTACATTGCAAAGATGTATCTTCTTCTGCCTCTTTATTGCATTGAAATGAGATTTGCCCCCCCCCCCTTCCAAGCCTCAAGTCTATTTTTCCCTTCTGATTGCCGTTTTAAGAATTGTCCCTTAGCTGCAAGGTAACGACTCAACTCATGGCTCACACCCAGTGTAACTTGCTCGGTGTACTTTGCGGCTGACAGCTTTGGTCGTTTACTAAACAGACACACACTTGGATGGGTGAAGTGTACTGTGGGAGTTCGGCCGGTCCATTCACTTGGCCGTGTTATTGAGTCTGGAGTGGGTGCTTGTCGTTCTCGGTGGATGCCAAACGTCACACTGCCGTGCATAACAGAGAGGCGGGAGCCTAGCGTGCTGGGAGGGAAAGAGCGTGTTACTCACTGTGTTACAGCTGGGAGCTTTGATACGCCCCTGGATAGCGCACACCGCGATGGGTGGGATCCATCAGGGTTGGTGATAAGACAAATATTGCACTTAGAATAATCCCTGTGATAAAGGTAATAATAGCCAATCTAATTATAGTACCCGGGCCGAGGGAATAGACAGCTCAGGATTCTAATAACAGATAGTGCCGGGCTCTCTCATCACCGGGCCCATGTCAAAGGTAGATGCAGGGATTTGGGTCTGAATTGCGGTGGAAGACCGCCTAGTGTTATGTATTAGGAATCCATTAGGGGTGTTAACCGTTGATCTGTACGGCCCGTAATCTCCCAGGTGTTTACGAGCGGGGTTTCATTCGGTCTCCTTCCAACCTCCTCTGTGCCTCGTGAACGATGACGACAGCCACAGAGATAGAACACTCTCTGTGAATGTTGTGGTGATCCGTCAGACATGCTAAGTTTCTCACTCTACTCTTCATCATTCGCTACATCACATTTATCATCGAGCACAAAAAAGTAAAGAGAATGGCCGGAGTTGGACTGTAAAGATAATGTACATGACATCCACTAAATGCACGATGACGGGTTCAGAGTTACAGCAACTGCTGCTGCCAATGTATTGGAAATCATTCCAGGGATAGCTTTTTGATTTATTCAGTAGCTAGTGGTTGTCCTATTGAGTTTCATGGTCGTTTTGTGCAGTTTGTGTTGAATGAGCACACCATTTTGATCCCCTCCCCCTGGTCACAATGACATCAGGGTCACCTGGCTTTGTCCTTGTAACAGTTGGCCTCCACACTCAGTGGGCCTCTTACTGTGCCCGTGTGGAAAGTACAGAAAGACTAAATTAAACGGTGGCCCTTTTTTCTTATTCAAATATCGACGGCCTGAAGCGGTTCTAAATAGATGAAGACATCGTTAAACAACAGTCTGATTTATAATACTATTACCAATACGCTCTCCCTCATTCAGCTCTTCTGACAAAGCAGGGCAAAAAAAAAAGCCTCTGAACATTCAAGATAGATTCAGAGCAACAATTACTATTTTATTTTTGGCAATGTTGACATTTAATCCCATGCAAAAAACAGCGGAGAAAATATTAAATGCAAACAATATTCATATTTACTTGTTTAGAAGCCAGATGTTTCTGGATCCTATTTGCATTGTCTTCTTCTTTTTCTTTGACACAATGTTTACCAATCTGAGGTGAACAAGACATTGTTTGACAACACTTATGTTCTTATCTCAGTACTCAGTGAGTGGGCCTGCCGTGCCAAGATGCCTGACACTTCTCACTTTTCCACTTGTTAAATACTGGTAGTATATCAAACTTCACAAGTATTAAGTGCTTGGAGGTGTCAAATGACCACAAAGAGTCCAAATAAAGAGTTTTATATTTGTGTGTTAAGCTTCAATTCTGGCCAGTCTCTGATTACAAAGACAAAGTTGTTTCTTTGCAGGAATATCTATTGGATCAGGGTTTAAACTATAACTTGTTGGACTGGGCCTAGTATTGATCTGTATGCCGTGTGGTAAAAGTCCATGTTGTGCATGGTTTAAAGTTAGTAGCTGCTAGGACAGTAGTTTAATTCCTTGTACCGATGGTGTGTCGATACTATGTAACTGGACTGCCTAAGGAGATACCGCTGTACTTTCCTTTTGTTTTTGTTGGAGGCCCCCTTTCTGAATAATTTGATTTGGTTGATCTACCTCCTTCCCCTGTTCGGTCAGGTTGTCTGTTTTGAAACTAAATACACAGCAGCCTGTATGGATCGACACACAGTTACTCCATTCTATACTTGATTACCCACCTGAAAAACAGAGTAGCTCCCTGTCTTACACCATTTGATTTTGAGGTTATCTTTGTTCTAACATTGACTGAATATAGACATTCTTAAAGTGTTTGTTTGTTTTTAGACTCTACACAGGTCAAAAGCTAGCAAAGATGTCCTTACAAACAATAGGGAATGTAATAGGTTTGGTCATAATAACTATTCGATCTCTTGCTATGCTGTAATTGCAGCTTCCCGAGGCCCATGGAGGTGTTCGTAAGAGGAGAGAGATGTGAAGTGAATTGCAGCGGTTTGGTTAAGACGTTGTTGGGAGAAGAATCGAGTGTTATGTCTTCGACAGCCCGATTCTGTTCATCCACAAAACATGGGCCTTTGAATTAGGGGCCTAGAGAAAAGGTAGTCCTTTTTGGGTCGTGAAAATGCGTTTCACTGTTTGGCTGCAGTCGCTATTAAAATATAACCCGGGGACCAGATGAGTCCAATAGGAAGTCATCTGGTGGGAGAAAATGTTGACGTGGTAATGGAATGTGAAAGATGCCTTGACAAGCATTACTCTGGGAAATGAAACAATTCAAAACCATCCTGATGCTGAGGCCTGATGTCCTCAGGAACACGTTGGTCACAAGTGGGTCTTTGGGTGGTAAGTCTAAGAAGGGCCCGGTGTTCACATTTACAGTGTTTTATTTCCTACACATTTACATATGCCGACTACATCCATAAATGGCTGTGCTTTCCTTCACAGAGAGCTCTATTATTTACCTATCTGATTTTGAGATTCACAAATCAGGGATAACGCAAGGATGGGAATGTTGAAGGAATAAGAAAAATGTGAATTGTAGGACTTTGTGATGGGAATATATATTTATTTTTGTAAAGCCTGAATAGCTTGGGGATTTGCCTTATGTTTGGAAAGCATGGAGTATTAATTTTGTTCAGTTTCTATGACAGATGTGTGGCTGTGGCCCAAATCGGTTGAACTGTGTAATTTACATCAGTGTTTCGCAAAGATTACTCCATGACCTCACAGGTCGCAGGAGACCAATTTTGGTTGGGTCAAAGCCATGACACAAAACGTTCCACTTCCAGATGGCCTTGTTCCAAGTCGACTGCAACAGGGTCCCCCCCCCACCTCCCTTTTCTCCATCTCTCTTTCCCTCTATTTCTCTATGTATCTTTATAAGGCGCGTTTTCATTCCTTCTCCGTCTCAAGTAAGTAACTAACAAAAAACAACAGACCATGACAGAATGTTTAGCTATTTTAATTCTGCAAAAATACATTGGAAATATTTGCCAATGCCCGTCCATAGATAAGATAATGTGACATCCCGCTATCTAGCTCTCGTAGGAATTCCAGATGCCTTTCAAAGGTCAGCCGCTAAAATGCAACCTTCTCGTCAAACCCTCGGGTCTCCCATGGTCGTTTGAAGGGGGAAACATGATTCTTAGGTCGTGTACTTTTCTCACGCTACAGTAGAACTGGGGGCTGGAACCCAGTTAGACGTTGTCTATGTGATGGTTTAATAAATCATGATAGGCTTTTCACCTCAAGGACGCTGAATCAACTTGAATGCTAATTTATATTTGAGGCGGCAGACATTACGGTACCCAAGTGCATATTAGGTCCTGAAGGATGGCAAGTGGAAAGGCCAATGTCTTGCATGTTTTGGTACTTCAAAGGAATACACCAAACAGGGGTTTTTGTTTCTACATGAAGTAATGCATCCTCGAGGATTGATTTCTCCAGGAATGTAGTGGTCATGGTAGTGTGCTCTGGATGTTCAGTCGTGGCATTGAATTGATTAACGTGGGATACAATTTTTTCTGCTAGGTTTGCTGCTGGTTCGCCCAACCAAGACCCACCTCTCTCTCTCTCTCTCTCTCTCTCTCTCTCTCTCTCTCTCTCGCTCTCTCTCTCTCTCTCTCTCTCTCTCTCTCTCTCTCTCTCTCTCTCATTTTTTTTCTTTCTTCTTATCATCTTTCCAGCTCACTAAATAAAATGCCTTGTGGTGTACCACACCTTATAAGCTAATGTTTAGACTCTTTTCAACAGTACCGCCAAAGGGTTTCTGCTTAAGTCAATGTTAAGTGTGGCGAAGCCTTCAAAATGATTGTTATTGTTGCAAGTTTGGTGGTCGCCTAGTCAGTTGTAACGTTTTTTTACTGGTAGTGCTTAAAATCTTACTAGCCTTCCAAGATGAGAAGCTCATGGGGGTCATTCAATGAAAAGTTTGTATGTGCTGACTGCAGTGATCCTGTACACAGCAAAGAACCCCAACTTGACCAATGTATAACGTTCCTCCATAATGTTCCACAAAGCAGGAGACTGACTCCTCGACTGCTGGGATGTGAGGCCCTCATGGCTATTTAACGGACAGCTCCGCAGCAGACGTTTGGATCATCACCACAAATGGAGTGTGATCTAATGATTTGAATTGGCTTCGGACCCCCCCAAAAAACCCGGGCATCTGGTTGCTTGCTCCTTTTTATGTTTATCTAGCTCTTGTGTGAGCTATCTAAAAGCAGGCCTGTCCCGTCCTCTTTGTGCAACGCACATGTTTATTTGTTTACTGCACCTGTCGTAATTACGTTGGGGTCATTCGATTTCAATTCAACAGGATCCTGCCCTCTCAGCCCTCACTGGTTTTATAGGGACAGATTGATGCTCCGCTTGGCCTTCCCATGGCTTTGGTGAAATTCTGTTCAGGGTACAAACTTGAAAATTGCCCTGAAGATTGCCTTGTTGTGTCAACAAAGGGTCAGTTCTTGTGTATACAATGTAAACCCCCATCCGAGGCCAGAGTTTAATTTACCCTGCTGCTGTTCCACAAATGAGAAAGGCGGCTCCTCTATGTTCTTTTTCCACCTTTTTCTTTGTTGAGCTGTTCCCACCACCAGTAGGTTCCTTCGCTAACGGCAACCCATATCTCTAGGTTTTGGTTCGGCTGCATACCCATTTGTTGTTATTGCACAGACTTACCGGCACGTAGAGGACGATGTGTGTGCAAACACACTGTGCGTGCACGTCCTTTTTTCATACACACGTGTAAAACGGGACACATACAGGTTTGACTACATACCAGCTGTGGATCCTAAATATTTTTGGTAATGTTCAGATTTTCCAGATAGCTTTGTCCCTCAGCACATGTGAATTCATTTAAGCGTTGGAGCATTGCATGTTTACTGCCCTTGTCTTTTGCCATCAGTGGTGATGTAATCTTCATTGGAAACAGTCTGTCCTCTTGTCAGAGGTTAGTATATTGTCCCAGGCTGTGACTGCATGGTTCCATTTGTTTGTGTGTTTGTTTGTTTCAAGGGGAAATCCTAACCTCAAGGCTCAAGTTCTGATGTTGTGCGCCAGCTGATATTAGTGAGAACATAAAATTACAAGCAGACTCTGGCACACAAAGACGTACACTCATACTTATACACATATACACACACACAGTCGTACGCAGAGAGTAATGGTTTTGAGTTCAGGGACCCAACTAAGCTAGCTATAGGCTATTTTTCGACTTCATTTTGCTAACTGACAGAAAACACTTTTGTCTTTGGTTCAACCGGCCTTAATGACTAAACGTGCAGTCAGTAATAGGATACATATAGGCATTCATCCAGGGTTTTGTCTCTGCTTGTTCCCTAAAGTAGCATAGAGCAACGAGACAACATAGGTCAGATTTATTAATATCCTTGTCGTTGCATCACCACGGACCACTCATGCTGTATTCTCATCAAATCATGAGCTCTACATTGATGACCCCCTCTTGCCTTTTAAATTCTACAGTACTGTAGTAAAGTAGTACAAAGTAAATCAGTTTTTTGACCCACTGCCAGGAGCCCATATGTTTTAGTGTGTTCTAAAAATAATCTCTGTGTATCCAAATAAATGTATATTATTTCTTTCTCCCCCCCCCCCTTTCTCTCGCTCTCCCTCTCTCTCGCTCTCTTTCTACCCTCCCCCTGTCCCTCCCACCCTGTGTTTAGATCAGTGCCAATGTGCTGATCTTCCTGTGCACTAACATGATTGGCATCTGCACCCACTATCCGGCCGAGGTGTCTCAGAGACAGGCCTTCCAGGAGACCAGGGGCTACATCCAGGCCAGACTGCACCTGCAGAGGGAGAACCAGCAGCAGGTACAGACACGCGCGCACACACAGGTGTACGCAGAAATAACAAGGTCAAGCAAATGTGTTTTGTACATAGTATAGGCTCATGCCCCCATTAGGGAAACCATCAAATGTGTTTGGCAGACTCAACGCCGCAAGGAAAGACTGGAGTCTCCAGCATTCGCTGGCGTCATTTGTTTGTCTCAGCTTTTGAGGTCAACAATATGTTTTAGAGTACATCACTTATTTCCCACTCCTCTCTATTTTACCAACACGTTCCCACGCACATGCCAACCGAGGCGGTGTGACTCATTGAGGATTCTAGCTGTGGAAACAGATGAAAGTGAATGGTCTAAACTGAGTGCTCCTTCCTTTCTCTCTCTCTCTCTCTCTCTCTCTCTCTCTCTCTCTCTTTCCCTCTCCCTGTCAGCTATCTCTTTCTCTGTACTGTTCCCTATGCCCTTTTTGTCTCTCTATCTCCTTGTTCTCTGCTTTCCCTCTTATCTGGCTCTCTGTTTTCTTGTTCTCTCTCTCTCTCTCTCTCTCTCTCTCTCTCTCTTTCTCTCTCTCTCTCAGGAGCGTCTGCTGCTTTCTGTGTTGCCGAGACATGTTGCCATGGAGATGAAGGCAGATATCAATGCCAAGAAGGAAGATATGATGTTTCACAAGATATACATTCAGAAGCACGATAATGTCAGGTAAACATCTATTCAAAGACAACACATATATACACACACACAAACACAGTGACTTCCAGCTTTTGGTCTTTTTATGCAAAAACCATGTTATTACTGTCAAAGGTTTGGATTCAGGGACTTCCTCCTCAGATGCCTAGGTGGTAACGCCAACGGTGGGTTTTTATCACTTTGCACTTACTTGATCCCCGAGTCTCAATTCAGTGAAGGACCAGAGGCGCGCCAGGGCCAGGAGCATTTCCTTTGTGCAATGACTGGAGCCGGCTCATTTCCAACAGCCGATAGAAGCACCCCATCAATTAGCCTGCTGCTCAGTCAGTTGAGGTCAATTTGGGACAGAGAACAGAAAAATATACACCATACTGTCCCCAGCATCCCACACCTGCCTAATGACCCAGATATAAAAACTAGACTCTGGCCAGCTCTAAACTCTTTTCGTTTACAGCATGAAGGGTAGAATTACAAAGCCTGATTCTCCCTGGAGATTCTCGGATTGTATCAGCTCAGTTAATGAGGTTGGATTTAATCGGGGGAAACAGCGACACCTGTTGCTTGTCGCCGTGAACCCTGTCCTCTTGTTTTCCTCCCCTCTAATTGCTATCACAAGTTAGCAATGATGAGACAAATGCAGTGGCTTCCTCTCTGTTGTGGAGAAAGGATATGGAGGAAGAGAGAGAGAGAGTTAGAGTGCTGATTCACTGTGGGAAGGACGGAGGGGAGGAGGTGACCTAGATCGTTCAAGACAATGAAAAACAGAGCTGAACTAATGACAATCTCTCCTTTCTCAGTTTTTTTCGCTCTCTCTCTCTAGCGCTCTCTCTCCCCCAGCAGGAAGGAAACCACTAGACCATGCTAATTCAATGCGTATTGATCTATCTGTCTGTTTTTTCCTCTCTCTCTCTCTCTCTCTCACTCTCTCTCTCTCTCTCTCTCTCTCTCTCTCTCCCCCCCCCATCCGACACAAACCTCTTAGCACACATCGCAGGCGTCACCACCGACGCGTCTCAGTGCACGGCTCAGGCGGTGGTCAGGACACTCA